>QRDG01000095.1:519373-801882 GCA_012064385.1 Puccinellia tenuiflora
TCACAACCAACTCGAACCTTTCGAAAGAAAAATAGGAAAGAAAAGATGTTGCTGCTTATCAGATTTGTTTTTTGGAACTTAGGGTTCCACCTCCTCTTTCTTATGTAATACTTCTTCTCTTATGCATGTAGAACATCTTATCAAATCAGACGGTTGGTTTGCTATTTTATCGAGTGCAGATAATCCGTAGAACCATCCCTTTTAACTTTCTAATGGTTGATAAACGAACTTCCCAGGGTCATTCAACATCTCAAAAAAGTCGCCTAGATCAGCATCCAAATTGGCATCAACATTGCGCAGTCTCTCATTCAAAAGGAGGGATGAGCTTCAGGAGGACTGTGAGCATCTTCAGCAACAGCAGACCGAGGATGATCCTTACCAAATACTCGAGACCGCCTATGTTGCTCATGTTTCTTTAAGCTGGGAGGCTATTCATTGTACTTACATGCACCTGAGTCTGATCCTGGCAGCACAACCTGAGAACCCTACCACCTATAGCTGTGCTGCTCAAGCATTTCAACAGTTCCAGGTTCTGTTGCAAAGATTTGTTGAGAATGAACCATTTGAGCAAGGTTCAAGAGTTGAGATCTATGCACGTTCTCGGAGCTCCTTGTCTAAGTTGCTTCAGGTCCCCACTTTTCAAGGTATGCTACTTTGGATTATAGTTATTGCATTTTTTAACAGAAATGTATTCTATCATTTGACATTAAAATTCACAACTGATGGCAGTGCAATTTACTCATGAGTCCTCTTGGTGATTTATTTGATTTATTGATCAACTTGCGTTGCTATATCGCAATTTGTTTTAATAGCAGTTATGTTTGCTTGGTTAAGATTCAGCATCTTATTGTTCTAAATTCTGATGGATTGCACAGTGGCAACAAAAAAATTATACTTAGCGTTATGATTTCTGATATATGTAGTGACAATGTCTAACAATCATAAATGCAAACCATTATCGGCTGTACATGTTCACCATTGTTGCCACTGGAAAACATCACAAGGCATAAGTACTTTGCAGATCTAGAAGTACCACTGCGTATGTTTAGTTGCATTGAAGGTATACTATGATGCGATCTTCTGACAAAATTATGTATCATTTGCCATAGGATGCTCCGATGCAACACAACAGACGACCATGCATATTATCTGTTTGTTTAGTTGTTTTAATCCTTACATGTACCTGAACGATGGATCTTTATTGGTACTGGTACATCTTATATCAGGTGGTCAGGTCAACTCGTTCTTTTCTTTATACAACTAGATTACATTGTATCTGATCAGGTAGACCGTATTGGCCATTGGTACATGAATGTGGTATTAAGATGTATTAAAAAAATACCGGTACTGAATTTAAAATCATTTGTGGATGCGTTGACTGTGGGTAAGTGACTACGAACAGGAACAACTGACATTTCCGATCTGAGATAAGTTTATGATCTAACACTGTCCTGAGGTGTATTTTTGTGTTGATATAGTCCGTATTTGAGTCAATAGTCTATAGATCATTTTTGTTACTTTGGTTAAAGCATGCTTTCATTCATTGGTATGGTTAAGATTTAAGATGACAACTAGTCCATTTCAGGCTTTCAGCCATGCTTAATAGTTTCCATTTCAAATGCCTCTTATATTTAAAACCTGTAGGCGTGCATATGGTTATATTTATTTCCTTGTAGACTTGGTACTCCCTCTAGTACACTGAAACTGACGCCGTTTTGGGTTAAGTGCAGTCAAACTTTGGCTCTGATATCTGTTAACTGTTTAGATTGAATTGTCGGTGACATGTGTAGATTTGGTCTCGAACAATGATATTCAAAATTTCTTGCGTGTTATAAATATAGTACAACATAATTTAGTGGTCAAAGTTTACTCTAGGAACCGTGTTGATATCCAGGAAGTTATATCGGAAAATCTGCCGCGATAAAGCTAATACTAGTAAGAGACGATATGGATAGTGCCACAACTCTATGAAAAGTCCTTTTGGCTCCTGAGATCACTGGAGCCCCCCCCCCCCCTCCCTTTTTTTTGTTGTGAAAACCACATTTTCAAATCTCAAAAATATCTGAAAAAATCCATACGAGTACATCTACATGCCTGCTATGTACAACACAGGTTTCGTCTAAAATATATTATTATCCATGATCTACACAAAAAAGACAAATCTGGGGATCAAAACACACTTTTTTTTTACGTTTTAGAGCCACAAATTTGTCATTTTTTGTAGCCCAAAATTCTCAATATTTTCCCGACAGATCTTTAGATCATATAAATATATATCCAAATACCCAAAACCATACACTTTTCTTTGAAACGTTTAAATACCAGTTTTTCTTTCTTCAAAATACCGGGCTGCATGAAGCCCGGGCTCCCAAACGACGATCTCGACAACTCTCATGCTATCTTGAGGCTACATGATTCCTACTGTTGATAATTTTTATTGTATGCTGTTCTATACATGGAAATATGACACCCAGGAGTAATTGGCAACAACTTCTGTTGGTCTTATTTTGCTGTACAGTCTTACTCATGGTGGAAATGGTTACAATTTACTATGCTGTAGGAGAATGGGTGATTTATCTTGGAGTTTTGCTTACACTTTCCATGCATGGATTATGCTTGTCATATTAAATGAGATGCAGAGTGTGTCCCTTTGCAGGTTATTTCGAGTGTGGTTCTCTTTGCCCAGTACTAGGTGAATAGGACAGTAAATAGATTATCATTCAATGGCGTACACACAATGCACATGCTACAACAAGCCAATCAAATCTTCTGTACACTGTGGCATCATTAATGGTCGATAATGCACTGTTGTTGAATCTGGGTTCTTTTATGTTTTATTACATTCACCTGGGCCAAGGAAAATTAGCAGCAGGCAGGAGTATATAACATCACTCAATTACTTTGAAGATAGTAACGCCTGAACCCCAGGAGCCACATGTTGCCTACTTTTAAGCTCCATACCTGTGCTCAGCCTATGACTGAAGTGTTGAACAGAAGAATTAATAACTACTTGCAAATGAAGTGGTGAACAGAAATTTTGAGAGTATTCTACTAGCTAATTTAAGATATGTCAGTTGCCATGTCCATGACTTCCTCATTGATTGCATATAACTTCCAAGATTTTTGTCAGTCTGGACTGGCGTGGGACTTGGTTATAAATTTAATTAACTTGAAACTAATGCTTGGTTAAATAGGCGATGGATTCTTAGTGCTGTAATGTTGAATCTGCAATGTGTAGTGGCGTAAAATCTGATAGCAAAAACCCTTTCATCTAATTTCGATTTGATCTTCCAGTAAAGGGAAGTCCTTAGTGCAATAAACTCTTAAGTGTTTCAGCTTCTGCTGTGCCGTAGTTTCTGTTCCTTACTTGTTTGCAATGTAAAAAAAGAAGCTTTTGTCTGCCATGTTCTGCTTATACTTTAGAACTATTTTTTGTAACTTCGTTTGATTAGACTGCTCGTATAACATACCTCTTGACATGTCTATGTATACTTACTGCCTCACTCATTTTGATATGTCATATTGCTTCTCATTCCTGTTTTGTCTATTCAGTTGCAGAAAGGAAAGATAATGATGAAGACCAAATGGAAGCATCAATCTTCGCACCTGACCTCATCAAATTATTAGAGGAGTCTATCTTAACTTTCCGTCTTTTCCTGAAGAAAGACAAGAAAAAGAGTAGTGCCCTCATGAGTGTTCATGGCCATACTGGAAGTTCGATCCAGCAAGTTCAATCCTCTCTCGATAAGGTTAGACGACTTAAATAACTCTCGCCCTAATAAATCTGCAAATATAAATTCTATGTAAAATTTCCAATTCGTTGTCACCACCTTTCACTGCCTTCAAAACATATGCAGTTGAAGTGTTCATACTATTTTGCTTTGCTAACACATATCTCCAAACCCGCAGAAGGAGATGAAGGTGAAAGAGCTGTTCAAGAAGAAAAAGGGATGGAAGAACAAGACCTGGCCAGCCACAATGGAGGAAGTCCAGCTCCTGTTTGCCCTGACCGACATCAAAGTCGTGTCGAGGGTGCTGAGAATGGCGAAGCTCAGCAAGGAGCAGCTGCTGTGGTGCGAGGAGAAGATGAGCAAGCTGGATCTCTCCGACAACAAGCTGCGGCGGGATGGATCCCCTATCCTTTTCCCCTGTTGACGCCTTCTCTGCTAGTTAGTGTTCGTTCGTTTGCAGAGCTGGCGACCATGGCTGCTTTCAGAGCTGATAGCATTGGCCTTCCTTATGATATTGTACATTTTAGGTTCAAATGCTTATACTGATTCTGAAGGCGTAATACCTAAGAAGAGATTGGTGTTACATCCCCATTCCGTTGCTCTGCATTAGCTTGAGGTCTGATGCAGCATGGGCTTATATGGTAGTAAGCCACTGGCTAAAACTCTTGGGAAAAAAACTACTGGTAAATTCTGGACACCGTTGCAAGCTGTGAATGAAAAATTCAGCTAGATTTGCAGATGTTGTCTCATGTTGGGGCTTTGGGACCAGTGTTGTGGTGGACCCCCTGCAAGCCAGTTTGTCAGCTGAATAGTCTGACTGTTGGTGGGCCTGTTTTGCAAGTGAAGCCCAAATGTTCCGCATCATCATGCACAACCAGCATCAGCCAAAGCTCATGAACGCAGCAAATTGCCACCACTAAATTCCTGCTGCCACGGCAATCAATGGTGGGGGTCATCAATGTGGCTGGGTGTGCATGCATGCAGTGGTAAGCAAACTGATCATTCACTGTGCCCTGCAATTTATGTGCCATAAAACTTCACTGTGCATGCAGATTCACATCTCCCTCTCTCTCCACACGGACCACATTGACATTGACACTATCACACTACTACTACTGCTAGCCTTGCCATATTGCAATGCTTCTTTACCGGCCGATTTGGAAACTTTGTTGAGACTTTTCATCACAAGAGCCCCATCTGACAGCGATGGCATCTGCCAACAGTAACCTCGATGGAATCCCTTGGTGTAATGCAGAACTTGCCATGTATGTACCAATTGGACGCGGCAGGTCATGTGGTGAAGGCAGGTGTGGCCATTCTTCAGTGCTGACTGACAGAGAGAACAGAGATACTTTATTGGGCCTGATCTTCTTCTTATTATTAGTTGCTCTACAGTTTTCACCAGGAACAGAACAGAAAGTGAAGAAATGGAGGTAGGTTTGATTTAAGATGGTAGTTTCGGTAGGTATATTATGCATGAAAAAGAGTAAACCGAATTCTACACAATATATGGACAGGAGAAGTACATGTAAACTGCATTTGGATCTTGGTTCTTGTAGCCATGTGAGCGGTCATACTTGACTTCTTGCTGCGAGGAGTGAGCTGTGTGTGCACAGTGCACTCTCAACTTGCAGTCTATGAAACTAGGCTTGTACTACTATACAGTGCGGTTGTACGTGCATCAGAAGGTGGAAAAATAATAGCATAACATGGGCAGATCTATTTGCAACTAGGTTCTGTACATAATCCTTGTAGATCAGAGTTACACTATGCTATCATAAACCCGTGCAGATGCAAGTCTGATGAGAGGAAGTAAACAAAAATCATGTCAGCTTTTCTCATGTCAGGTTTTCAGATCATTTAGACCAGTTGATCTTGGTATAGAAAAATCATGTCTAGTACTGTACTGGTAATTGCATTTTCAACCGAAAAATGTGCTGTTGAAAAAAAGGGAGCCTCTAAAGGATGACAAATTGGCCACTAGTAGACTGAGGGTACAGCGTGCATGTGTTTGATTGGACAGCGCTCAGTGTAGTTGCTCTCGTAGATAATTCCAGTCTTTCTTTTCCTGTTTTTATTTTTTTTTTCACCGTTATGGTCCACATGGTACTGATGAAAAGAGCAAGCTCAGATTCTTGCTGTGTCCTAAGAGCAGGGCATTTGATTAAGGTTAGACCTGTACTGTGATGTGGATCTAGCGGCAGTAAATTAATTAAACCGAGACAAATTCGGCCATGTTTCTGGCAATCATGTCGACTTCTGATCCCGTGAGACCCTGGGGAAAAAGCATGCAGCGGCTTGTTGTGCTTGTCATTACTCATAGCTCTGGTAATAGAGTATCAAACTCTAAGCAGAATGCAAGGAGAGGATCTAGCCAAGTGCTCCCTCCCTCGTGTACGAGATGAAGAACTGCTCTTCTCCCTTAGGGATTCTTTGCATTGCATGATTTTCATAACGCGGGAATAGGAAAAACGTAGGATTGAGATGTCATGTAAAGTGGATTCCTACAGGATTCTAAAATGCGGGAATTTTGCTGCAAGTGTCTTTGGATCGTGCGCAGGAATTGAACACAAAATTTTTAAAGGATTGATGAGGGAGAGCAGAGAGATAGAGTGAAACTGCATTGAACTTTGTGTAGGAAAATTAAAATGAGGTTTGAGCTCACGTTGAGAATCCTATGGAATTGGGGCAATATGGAATTGGGGCAATATGGAATTGGGGCCATAGGAATGGATTCCAAAGGAATTTGGCCGCCCCAATCCTATGATCCAAAGGGATTCCGTAGGAAAAGTTCCATAGGATTCAAACCCTCCAAAATCCTACGAAAACCCTACAATCCAAAGAGGCCCTTAATTTGTTCTCTTCCCAAGCAAAGCAGTAGATGGGCGCAAAGATTTACAAAATAGTGTAGGTTCTCCTCATGCTATGGATTTACCTTGTTTGTTTTATTTTAGCATGCAAACATTTCCATGAGCATTGTCCCTGCTAGTAACCCGTTAAAATCTCCAGTTTCAGAGTTTTAGACAAACAGTTTTGAAGTCAATTATGTTTCTTTTCCCCCTGATCACCATTTATTTGAAAAAACTATATATTACGATTTGAAAATGCTGAATCATTCATTTATGTGCACAATTTGCAATGATTAAGCAAGGTAACTGTCTTTTAGTGAGATAAATGAGTAAAAAGGCCGACTTTTAGCTAGGAACATTTTCATCTTGCCTAGTTTCCTTTTGGAAAAGATCAATAGATAAATAAGGATCATAGTTTTTCGACCATATGGGCAAGGTTTTTGGATGAAATGTAAAAGCATCTAGGGCAAAATAAAGTTCTGAGAAAAGGGCGTCAATAAAAAAAATCAAGGAGCAAGGACATGGGAGGAATCTTTCATCTCTTTTGCTTTTTTCCGTCCCTGAGGCATGCATGCTAACAAACCGTGCTTTATCCTTTTGAAAATTCTCATGCACGGTCTTCTCCATCTCCATCCATACGATAGAAGGGGCCCTTTCCAACTTGCTTTGGAGTAAAAAATGAAAACACATTCTTCTTCTTCTTCTTTGTATCATGTCACAAATGTTCCAAGAGGCAAGGCAAGACCAACTTCACATACCATGCAACACGATTGCACCGAACTTTCTTTGCCGTCCTCGTGGCTAGGTTCTACTTGCACCTGATGCGTCAATGCGTATTCTTTTCCTCACTCCATTCCAAGTTAAAAAATGTTTTAGATATTTCAATGTTGACTACATATGGACAGAAACAAGTGAAACAACACAGTAAAACGCACCTGATACGTCAATCTACAATATTCCTTTTTACTGTCGATGTTTGGAAATTCAACACGACTTCATGGAAGATAGGAGAAGGTGGTAGATGTGAGGACAACACATCCAAGCGTGGATTATTCCTTATACTGAAAATAATACAAGCCACTACTTGCTTAGTGCGGGGGCATCAGAGGAACCTTCATCCGAAATTGAGCAACACCTCAAAAGAAAATGGAGCATCTATTCTCTTGAGCCTTTTACCCGTAATTTTTCTAACCTAAAATACTGCGTGGGGTGGGGTTCACACCTTACGCACGCATTGCATGGCGGCCAGGTGCCACATGTAGTGATAGATCACATTATCCTCCAATAAATATTTCTTTCTCCGATCACACAATTTCACTTTTACGGTATATGGACTTAAACTTTCACGAAGAAAACCTTTGGAGAGGAGTCTTGAATTTGGTGCTCAATTCCCTTGGTTTCTTCCGGATTTGTGCAGTAAGGCGCTCGATTAGGTAGAGTAGAGGGGAACCCGATGTGAGCACCAAAATAATACAAAAAGAGACATCAAAGACGAAGGAATATTGGATAATTCGTTAGTGTCAAATACTTCTCCTTTGCACAAGAGCACAATTGTTTGCCAATTGCCATGTAGCATGAAGAGTTGCTGCTTTGGTTTGTTTAAATGGCGCTCGTTCAAGGGGTTTTGTTGGTACAACAACTGAATTGTGTCCCTAGTAGTTAGGGAACGTGAGAAGTGTGAGGCGTGTAGCGCGGCATGCATGAAGGCCAAACCCAAGTACCCAACCGACCTGATCATCACGAGTTTGAGCAAAAAGGTTAATTTCCGGTGAAAAGGGGCGTGTTAAAAAGAGACCAAGCTTCATTTGTTTGGCATCAGCACACAGAGAACTGTGCGTGAATCTCACGGCTTAATTTCTTGCGGTGAATTTCCTGCAAATCCAAGGAGCTTCAACAGAACTATAAAAAGTTTATTGATGGACTAACTACAAAACCGAACAAATTAACTTAGCAACCTTGTAAAATGGAGCATGACACGGAGCACAAACACCGAGGCGTTGGCAGAACATGCGTGAGCGTCACGGGAAGCCGAACCAGGGTGTTGACGTGACAATAACAACTCGACGTGATTGGTTTATACTCGATATATTTTTATCCCTACCAGTGCTAGCGTAAGACAGCCATGGAAATAACTCGCATGCACCAACTTCTTTTCCTGAGAACCGTCTCATCAAGATCGATCGAACCACCAATTCCCCGGTAGTATGAATCAAGTTCAGAACCGACAAGCATCTTCCTATTTCTCAGAACAGATCCAAAATTTATGGTTATGGTCATACTTCAGTTTCCATTGTCCAGCGTAATAAGTGGCGTCGTATTGCATACCTCCAAACGCCATGAATTTTGCGGTCACAGCAAAAACTAAACCTCTCTCAAAATTACCTGAAGTTTTTCCTGAAACGCACGAACAGGAACAGATGCTCTGAGGCCAATTTCGAGAGAATGGCAAAGGGTAAATGAGTGGGGTAATTATTATTGGGAAATAACCACAAGCGTAGGGTCATACCTCAATTCAGCCACCCTCCTCTCCGCTTTTCTCTCTCTCCTCCGCAGTGATTTCTCCTCCTTTCAAGTCTTTTGACCGTTGTTGCCTCACACACTCTCTCTCTTCCCTCTGCTGCCACTGCCACCCAGTCACCCACACTCTTCCTCTCTCTCTCTCTCCCCACAAATCTTTCTCCGGCTCCTTGTTCCTGTACACACCACCACCTACACGGAGCTCCCAAAGGGTTTGGGTGAGAAAAAAGGATAGAGAGAAGGAGAAGGTCTTCAATCCATCTCAGGTATTGTATAGCCCCCCCGATCCTATTTTTAATCTGTGTTTGGTAGTGTAGCCTGCATACTCAATCGCATTCCTCCTTCCTCCTTTTGTCCCCACCTCCCCTTTTGTTTTGTTTAATGTTCCGAATTGATGCGGTTGGGTGAGAGGTTTCCTGGGGCGAAAGTAGAGAGAGAAAGTGTGTGTGTGTGTGTTTCAGAGAGAGATAGAGGAGAAGGGGGTTCGTTCTTGTGGAGCTGTTCTTGATCTCTAGAGAGAGAATTTCGTGCCTCCCTTTTCAGTGCCCCCAAGAACATGTATGTATCTTCCCTCCCCTCCCCCCTCTGCATCTCCCTCTCGTTCCTGTTTCTCTGCCTTTGCGTCCTCCACACTTCAGAATGATGTGTTCCTGTACACCTGATCTTTTCCGGATATATATTTTTCTGCCTCTTCTTTAATGTAGCAGGATGTGAATTTAGCCGTTTCTTGATGATTATTGCTGCGACCGTTGTGATGTTCTGCTTTTTTTACTGCAACTGTCGTACTGTTCTGTTTCCTTTTTCACCCAAAGAATCCATTCATCATTTCCCCCTTCCCTGCTCATGCATCGGATACTCTGTTCTAAGTTTCTTTCGGTTTTTAGCAGATAACAGTGGTCCTCTGCACTTCCCTGTTTCCAATTTCTGGTCCATGATTTTATTTCTCGTATTTTCGGCTTCACTTGGTTCTGAATTTCACGGTGTTCCAAGTGTTGTATTTTTTACCACAGCTGGGGGTCCATAATTTCACCATTTTTCTTGGTTAAAAATGATGCAATGACCACTGGCGTGCCTATCATTTTGTACGCATAAGTTCTGCGTTTTTCCATTCCCTTCCGTAGACCGTAGTTACACTCTCAGATTAGCAAGAGCAACTGAACATTAGGTTGGAGAGTTGGAACTAGTTTTTGGGCTGCCAGTGCTTTCTTTTCCCTTTTGGATAGTTTGCCAAGAGACAAGTGTTAGTATTACCGGATTATCCATTATCATCGTCCGAGCTTTTGGCTTTCGCTTGTAATTTCGTTCTTGTTCTTGTTACATCATTTTCCCCTTGCCCAACTGCTTAAACACTGCATAATTAGCCCACCATTGTCCGTAGAGCTGTGAGAATTTAGTCCATCCAAAGCCAACGTTTGCCTGTGCTGTAAAGTTGTGCACTTCTTCAGAAGCTGACCCCTCATTTTACCTCTAAGATCTCTGTACATTGTTTTTTTTTGTTGTTCCTTATTTATAGACATTAAGATTGTTGTTTGTTTGTACTACTTCCACTGTGCTCTGCTTGGAGCTGTAATGTTTCATTAGTTCCACCCAGCAGTCCAGCACCGTAGTAACTCTGTTATCTTCACAGTTGCACTGAACTGAATTTACTGTAACCATGATTATGCAAGTAGAAGCAGTAGGACCGTTCATGTCTGCTGGGCCAAGGATCATATTCCTAACTTTCTTGCTTTTTAGCCCTCTTTTAGGAGTAACGAATGTTACTGCTAAGAAAATGTGTAGGGTATGTTTTGCAGTGGGGTATTTCATTTGCAAAGGAGCATCTTTCTGTAGTCTTGTAGCTATCACTCCACTTTCAGTAGAGAACGTTTGGGGGATTGTGAGAAGTAGTTGCATTTCATGCCCTCTTGGTTTTCAACCTGATTTTGTTGCTTGTTATCGTCGATTTAAGATACCAATAGTCAATCTAAACACTGCTGATTGCCTGTTGCTCGTGAATAGCGTATGCCTGAGTTCCCATCTGATACAAAATTTGATTTCATACACTGAGTATACATCATCTGTCTTGCTTCTAAAATCTCTGGAACCTGACAGATTCTTGGTTGTAGTCGTGGACCCGTTCATTGGCATCAGCTGCAAGCCTGCAATGCACAAGTTACCAACAATTGGTCATCGTACAATATTAGGTAAGTTCTGAACTAACGCGTGATACGTGGTTTCTTGAAGCAGAAACTCACCTGTTACCTTCCGTTTTTGTTTTCCTCATCTTAGACTCAGAAGTTCTGACCCGGGCATGACATATTCCTGAAATCACAACATTCTGGAGACATGGGATGTGCTGCTTCCAGGTTAGAAGATGAGGAGGCTGTCAAGATGTGTCGGGACAGGAGGGACTTCATCAAGCAGGCACTGGAGCAGCGCAACCGTTTTGCATCCTCTCACATTGCCTACATCGAGTCCATGAAATGTGTTTCGATGGCCCTGCAGCGGTTCGTTGCTGTAGATGATCACCATGAGCTCATTTTTGACCCATTCATATCTCCTGTCAAGCAACATAAGCCAGAGATGCTCGGCCTTCCTTATGGTTCATATGAGAAGAGGACTGTTCATGTTGCAAAGTACTTGAGGTCAGGACCAAACCCATCAGTGTCAGTCGAAGAGGCTCCAAGGCCTGCGGAAACGATTCGTGTCGAGTCACATTACCCCATGGATAGCTATGGTGGCACGGATAGATTGTTCGCGGCAAATTCGCAGATGAGGCCATCTTCTTACAACACACCTTATGACAGGCCAAGCTACGTAACTCCATCTCCCCAGGAACCAGTGAGGAATTCTTCTTACTACATGCCACCTTATGATAGGCCAGGATATGTAACTCCATCACCCCAGGAACCAGTGAGGAATTCTTCTTATTACATGCCACCTTACAACAGGCCAAGCTATTCATCACCCCAGGAGCCAGTAAGGAATTCTTATTACATGCCACCCTATGACAGATCAAGCTATGCACCTGCTTCACCCCAGGAGCCAATGAGGACATCTTATTACGCATCTCATGACAGGCCAAGCTATCCACCTCCGTCACCCCAGGAACCAGAATCATCACAGTGGGATTTTTTCTGGAACCCATTCTCTTCGTTGGACAGCTATCCGTATCCGCGGCCTCGGAGTAGCTATGACAATGTGGTCACTGACGATGAATTGGCACGGTTACAGAGGGTAAGAGAGGAGGAAGGAATCCCAGAGCTCGAAGAGGAAGATGACCAGTGTCAAGAACATGAACGAATGCACACCAAAAAGGTGGAGGAGGAGGAAGAAGAAGAATCTGACGAGGATGATGATGAAGAAGATGAAGATGACGAATGTGAGCATTCAGATGATCAAAGATGTATGGCTTCTAATGAGGGTGCTCGCCTGGGGAATTCTGAGGTCAATGTCAAGCAAGATCTAAAGGCATTTCAATCCAAAGGTGTCCAATGCGCAGACTTATCTGAACCCCGTAATGCAGTAGACCTTGAGATCAAAACACACAAGAAAGAACTGGCGAGGAACAAAGTAGCAAATGCAGAAGAAACTCCCGGTTTCACTGTGTATCTAAACCGAAGGCCAGCGAGTCTGGTCGAGGCTATGAAAGATATTGACAGTCAGTTCTTGGGGATCTGTAGCGCTGCTCAGGAAGTCTCACGGATGTTGGAGGCAAGTCGAGCTCAATACTCAACCTCACATGATCTTTCTGGTACCACTTTTACTAACCAAAACTGAAGTTATTTAATATATTTCAGATTTCACTCACTGAACTTACTCATGAATTTCATAACGCAGTGAAGATGCTAAACCCAGTCGCACTTCTGCGATCTGCGTCATCCCGGTCATCATCTTCCCGGTTCCTTCTTGCTTCCTCTAGCTCAATAGATGATCTCTTTGACAATGATACAAGCAGCTGTTACTCTGAAGAATCTTGTAGTACAATGTCCGGAAGTCATCACTCCACTCTGGATAGACTGTATACATGGGAGAAGAAATTGTACAAAGAAGTAAAGGTATGATCACTATCACTGTCACGAACCTGTACCGACAGATCAATCTAAGTGATTAACAGAAGTCATGCCTGCATTTGTCACCTGTAGGCGGGTGAGCGGTTAAGACTTGAGTATGAGAAGAGGATGGCACATTTGCGGAGCCAGGATGAGAAAGGGGAGGAGCCTTCCTCTGTCGATAAGACTCGTGCAGCATTGAGAAGCCTACATACTCGGATGAAGGTGTCAATACACACTGTTCAGTCAATCTCAAGAAGAATAGAAGTTCTAAGAGACGAGGAGTTGCACCCTCAACTATTGGAGCTTGTCCAAGGGTATGCTTCTATTCACCATTGAGAAGCTAGTACATTTTTAAAAAGTCAAGATTTCATAAACGATATGTTTACTCGTCGAACAATGTACATAATCTGATCAACTAAGAGTAGATGATGGCCAGCTTAGAACTTACAAATGTGATGGTTCATATACCTGGAATTTGTTGTTCATATCGCAAAACTTATCAGCAAACATAAGGATAATAGGAATGTATGAGAATTTAAGGGATGTGCAATACATGAATGATATAATGATCATATATATATATAGTCCCTTGAGTAACTAATCAACTGATTAACCTGCTCGAGAGAACCTGTTAGAACAATGCCAACATTCAAGGTTGATTTTTAGTGTTTAATGATCTTCAACAAGAGCACTGTTCGCCACAAAAAATAAATTTTCCAGATCAGGTAGATTGCAGGCTTAAACATAAAAAGGAGGGAACATCACAGAAACTCTTATATAAGTAGAATTCAAAACTTGTTTTGCCATGCACATATTTGCATCAATTCGAACAGCAGGCACAATAATTGCTCAGAAACATAGCTAGTAATGGCAACAAAAAGGCTGAAATTTTTATCATGCTGTCTTCACTCAGGTAGTAATCAGGCACGAAGTCATCATTTCTGTTGAGCAAAAACTATAGCTTGTAATTTTTGAGTTCTCTCATACATGCATATCAAGAGTTTACAGATGAAAATAACCAAAGAATTCTACATAATTGCAGACTGTCGCGGATGTGGCGAGCCATGGCTGAACGCCACAAGGCACAGAAGCGCACCATCGACGACGCGAAGCTTCTCTTCCTCCACCACCGCACATCGGCCGCGACTGCCGTGGCTCTCGGTCCTCCGGAGCCGAATACGCCGCCTCCGGCCGCCGTCGCGCTCGAGTGCGAAGTCCGAGCCTGGCGAGGCGCCATGGAAGCCTGGCTGTCGGCGCAGCGCGCGTACGCGCGCGCACTGGCCGCTTGGGCGCGACGCTGCCTGGGCATAGGCACGGGCGCCGTCGCGGCACGGGCTGTGCCGCCGGCGTTCGTGGCGTGCATGGAGTGGGGGCGCGCAGTGGATGCGGCGTCGGAGGCGCAGGTGATGGACGGGCTGGACTTCTTCGTGGCCGGCGTTGGGTCGGTGTGCTCGGGCGCCGCCACGGGCATGGAGGGCATGGCGGGGCGCGTGCTCTGCGCTGGCATGGCCGCCGTCACCGGCGCCATGGCCGAGTTCGCCGCGGCATCAGCGGACGGCTACGACGCAGCGGTGTCGGCGGCGACCGCGCGCCCGCGGGAACGCGGGGAGGAGGAAAATGCGGCACAACCGCCGCCACACTAGGAAAATTCCCCAGAGCTGTGGTGTTACATGTAGCTAGGCGGATGAAGCATACAGTCACATGTATAATTTTGTAGCTATAAAGGTGCAATTACCTGGCTGATTATTGTGATTGATGGTTTCTCAAGTTTATATTAGCAGCAGTAGCAGTATTACACCTCCAGCCGATCAAATCCTAAGCAACCGGACTTAACATTACTACTATTACATAAGGAATGTTCAGTACGGATTTCTAGCGATTCCCAGAGTACTGTTTAGGGAGTTGAGAAGTTAATTTCTGTGGAAGTGTACTTGTCGGGTTGCCCATCTAAACCAGAGGTAGTTATAGATGTCCTAACAAAACTTCGTAAGAAGATATTAGGATAGACCTAGTGCTAGAAGCTCCCACACCAGGTAGGGTCTGGAGAAGGTGAGTTCGTAAGAAGATATTGCGAGAAATAATTGAGAATCGAACTCTATCTCAAAATATTAAATTGAAATAGGTTTTACAGTATTATGTGGGTTTGCTGTTTGATTTGCATATAGATTTGGATTTTAACAACGATTATATAGTAACATGCAAATACCTAGTACGTAAATACCTTACGACACTAATAACTCAACAATAGTCTATATAAAAAATCTGCCCAAATAACAAGTAGCAATCAAGCATGTCCAAAAGAAAACACAATCAAACACCATTACCCAACGATCAAATTAAGAAACGCAATTGTTGTCAAGACCATCTCATGTACTATCTTCACCACCACCACCTTCGGCCGCATGACCACCAAACTCTTACTTTATCCACTGCATGATCTCAATTATTTTCTTTTGCAAAAATTCTCTTGCCAACACGTCTATCCCACTAGGACCCTTTATTATGAGCCGGTTATTTTCAGCGAGCATGTAGATCCTCACCTTGTCTCCTTGAGAAGGATTTTTCGCTCCTTGTAGGTGGTAGTGGGTTCTCATCTCCACGAATTACTTCTCACTTTGCCTCCATATGTTGATGTTTCTTCCTGGTCATGGCCAATTTTAGCTTCCAATTGTTTAGCCATCAAAGTTTCGCTGCCACTTCCTTTTTTCCACGGTGGCGGAAGGATTGGGTGGGGCGACGGGAGGCACGAACGCTCAGTGAAACTACAATTGGGGCGACACGATGAAACCAGAGGCACGATAGGATTGGGCGGGGCGACGGGAGGCACGAAAGCTCAGTGAAACTACAATTGTTTAGCCATCAAAGTTTTGCTGCCACTTTCTTTTTTCCACGGTGGCGGAAGGATTGGACGGGGCGACGAGAGGCACGAAAGCTCAGTGAAACTACAAGTGGGATAGACGTGTTGGCAAGAGAATTTTTGCAAAAGAAAATAATTGAGATCATGTAGTGGATAAAGTAAGAGTTTGGTGGTCATGCAATGGATAAAGTAAGAGTTTGGTGGTCATGCAATGGATAAAGTAAGAGTTCGGATTCACGGATTCACCCGTGGGATAGACGGGAGGCACGAAAGCTCAGTGAAACTACAATTGGGGCGACACGATAAAACCAGAGGCACGAAAGGATTGGGCGGGGCGACGGGAGGCACGAAAGCTCAGTGAAACTACAATTGTTTAGCCATCAAAGTTTTGCTGCCACTTCCTTTTTTCCACGGTGGCGGAAGGATTGGGTGGGGCAACGGGAGGCACGAAAGCTCAGTGAAACTACAAGTGACGTGTTGGCAAGAGAATTTCACTGAGAATTTTTGCAAAAGAAAATAATTGTAAAAGCCGAAATTGTTATCACAGGTAGACGTGTTGGCAAGAGAATTTCACTGAGACAAGTAGGAGTTTACAACCCATCGACCGTACAGAAATTGTAAACGCCGAAATTGTTATCACAGACTAGTTGAATTTGGCGTGGCGTCACGCCACGCCTTTGGTGATTTTTTTTAATTTATTTCAAATATTTCCAAATATTTGAAAGTACCGAAATTAAGAAGGAGAAGTTTATATTTACGATTTATTTAGATTTCAAAGTTGTTGAAAGTTGCTTGTATGTGAATCTGGAAGGGATTGAAAATTTTAGAAATGTAAGTTGGTTTGAATTGATTTTTAGGTATATTTTAAAAGATCCAAAAGTGTTGGAAAAAATTGGATTTGGAATATTGCATAAACAGTACTTCCTTTTTTATTCCTTTTTTTGTTTGAACAAAACCCGGAATTTTTCATATTTCTTTTATCTTCTGTAGGTCGTAAAAAAAATATTCATTGAAATTAAATATGAACAGACCTTATATTCCATCGTTCAGTAGGCCCCATTCGGGACGTTGTGTTTTGAAATGTTAAAATTCGTCGTAATTTGTCGTTCGAAGTAACTTCATTTTTTAAGTGAATTTAAATGATGAAGTGTGTTTGTAGTTTTGACATTGTAAAAAATAGTTGCGATGATATGCGATGAAATGTTTAACTTGAGTCTAAAATATTTGTTTATTATTATTTTGGTAAGTAATTCTATAATGAGTGGAAAATCCTACGTTTAGTCAATTGAATTTTACATTTTTGTTTTGCCATACATAGTTAGTGTTGGTTTTTTCTGAGCATTTTTTTATATAGTTTAGAGAATATCCGAACAATTACCAAATTGATGTATTTAAATATGTTTGTATGTTGCCATGAAATTTGTAATGTAATGAGAGCAAATGTGTTAGAATTATATATAAAAGTTGGCCAAATTTGTTTTTTAATGGTAGGGTAATTTCAAATACTTAGCAAATTTGAATGTTTGATTATGTTTATATGTTGGAATAAATAATTTGAGGAATTGCATTTGAATTTCATATTTAGAGGAAGTTAATTTAGTTTTTGTTGTCAATATTTTGCTTAATTGATGTTCAATTAGAGTACATAATTAATGGGAATACATAGTGTGAACATCTGTTAAATACAACTTTACATAATTATGGAGAGTGCATATTGTTTCTTTTCAATTTTTCACAAATTCAAAATGTTCCAACACTTTTTTTCTGTAAATAGTTGGCATTTTGTTTTTGTGAGCATGTTGATATATTTTAGAGTACCTGTATTTTTTAAAGCAATTTGAAATGTTCAAAGATTATTAATCTTAAATTGAAGTCTGTAATGGGAAATGCACATTTAATATGTTTTTTGTTTATATATTGTTTGCATTTCTCTATTTTTTGGAAATTCGTCTGGTGTAGTAAAAATATTATCGTCTGGAAATTATTTGAACTATTTGAATTGCTATTAGATTTTCAATTTAGATCAATAATTAGAGGAAATACTTTTTTTAAAATTTATTAGATGCAATTCAAATTCAATCCATAATTAGGAGATATGTATTTGTATTATATGCAATTATTCATGTTAATTCGTCCGATGTAGTCAAATATTATCGTCTGGAAATTATTGTGTTTTTGTAAATGCATATTTTGTGTGGAGAGTATGTAAATATGCATTTTTTTTGGAAGTTCAGCTGATTTAGTCAAATATTATCATTTTTTTGTTTTAATATTTCACATTAAATTCAATTTGTAAGCAAGGTACAGTTAGAGCAGTTGAATTTGTATTTTTTTTTAAATATTCATTCGTTCGTTTTTTTTCCACGCTAATTTTGGCAATTCTTTTTGTTTTGTAGTTTTTTTCTTTTTTGGTCACACTCCTGTGTAATTTGGTTGTGTTTAATTTGGAAATGTTTTTTTGGCATTTTTTTACAATTTTGTGGAATTTAGTATTTGTAGATGAATTTGCATCATATTTAGAGGAAGTTAATTTAGTTTTTGTTGTCAATATTTTGCTTAATTGAGATGTTCAATTAGAGTACATAATTAAAGGGAATACATAGTGTGAGCATCTGTTAAATACAACTTTCCATAATTATGGAGAGTGCATATTGTTTCTTTTCAAAAATTTCACAAATTCAAAATGTTCCAACACTTTTTTCTGTAAATAGTTGGCATTTTGTTTTTGTGAGCATGTTGATATATTTTAGAGTACCTCTATTTTTTTAAAGCAATTTGAAATGTTCAAAGATTATTAATCTTAAATTGAAGTTTATAATGGGAAATGCACATTTAATATGCTTTTTTTTACATATTGTTTGCATTTCTCTATTTTTTGGAAATTCGTCTGGTGTAGTAAAAATATTATCGTCTGGAAATTATTTGAACTTTTTGAATTGCTATTAGATTTTCAATTTAGATCAATAATTAGAGGAAATACTTTTTAAAAAAAATTTATTAGGTGCAATTCAAATTCAATCCATAATTAGGAGATATGTATTTGTATTATATGCAATTATTCATGTTAATTCGTCCGATGTAGTCAAATATTATCGTCTGGAAATTATTGTGTTTTTGTAAATGCATATTTTGTGTGGAGAGTATGAAAATATGCATTTTTTTTGGAAGTTCAGCTGATTTAGTCAAATATTATCATTTTTTTTGTTTTAATATTTCACATTAAATTCAATTTGTAAGCAAGGTACAGTTAGAGCAGTTGAATTTGTTTTTTTTTGAAATATTCATTCGTTCGTTTTTTTTCCACGCTAATTTTGGCAATTCTTTTTGTTTTGTAGTTTTTTTCTTTTTGGTCACACTCCTGTGTAATTTGGTTGTGTTTAATTTGGAAATGTTTTTTTTGGCATGTTTTTTTTTTTACAATTTTGTGGAATTTAGTATTTGTAGATGAATTTGCATTTTGTGGAAATATTCATCTAATCGATTTTTTTTCGTTTTTCTTTTTTTTTTGTAAATTATGTGGAATTTGGTCTCGTTTTTCGATTTTGGAAATGCACGTAATATTTTTTAATTTTATGCAGTGGATTTCAAATAGATTGAAAAAGGTCCCGAAATATTTGAAATGACCATTTTTAATTTTTAGAAATTTTTATTTGGAGGTGTATTTTGAAAGTTATAAAAGTTTTTTAAAATAGGAAAATAAAAACAGAGGGGAAAAAAAAGGCCGGCCGAGCTGCACAGCAGCTCGGCCCAGCTAGCAGGCCGGCTTGGCCAGCCCGGCCCACCGTGATGTGGCGATGACGTCAGCAGCGGGCAGAGCTGCCGCGGCGGCGGCGCGGACGCCGGCGGCGAAGCACGGCGAGGCGAGACGCGCGGGCACGCGCGTTCGACGCGCCTCGACGCGGGGAGGCCGGGAGAGGCGGCGCCGCCGCTTTAAGGACGCCGGAGCGTCGCCGGCGGCGGCTGGATGCGGCGGAGGACCTGAGCGCCCCGCGGGCGATTCCGCCGTGCTCGCGCCGTTCCGGCACGCGGCCGTTGGCGAGGAGGGGGAGGCGGCAACGGCGGAGCGTCCGGTAGCCGTCGATCTGAGCGGGAAGGGGCGGACCGGCGAGGGCGCGCGCGGCGGCGGCGGCGCCGGAGGTCGTCGCGGGAGAGAGAAGGGGAGGGGGGATCTGCGCGCGATTTTGCACTAAGGACCTCTAAATTTTTCGTAATTGCACTCAGGTCCCTGTACGCCGGGAAAGGTGGACTGCGGGTTCGATTATCGGCTTTGTGAGGGTTTTTTTTTGCAAAAGCATCTCGACGCCTCGCGAGGGCCGTCGGATCATCGACGGACAGCCGGGATCGCAGTACTGTAGAGTACTGTAGCTAACACTGTAGATATCTACAGTACTATAGTGAGAGCGGAGCGCTCTCAGGCCGGCGATTCCGACAGCTTTGATATAGTTAGTAATTTGGGCTACGAGCCCACCTGCGTATCCTAAAATTACCATGTAATCTACATATGACATTAAAAACATGATGTACAATGGGTTGTTTTTTTAGTTTTATCTTTATTAACCAGGTATAGTAAAAATATGGTGAGACATATTATTGCTAAATCATGATAAGACAAACATCTTTTTTCATTTCTCTCTCTCCAACTAATTAATCATCATACATGGCATTGCTATGACATGATCATTGTACATGTCTTTAGCGCTCGGCATGCCAAAGTGGAAGTCGTGACAATCAGATTTTGGAGGAGGATTCAAGAATTTCATGGAGCTCACCTTTGTACCGACTATGTTCACTAATGTATCCACAAATGATGAGTTTGTTTCTTTTGGAAACCGAATTTGCTTTTGTCAAATAAAAATATGTTTGCACTCCAACGTTCAAATTCGTTCATGTAGAATGCAGTTTGTCTCCAACGAGATTGGATTTGCTTCCATCTAACTAGAACATGCTTCCATGCATTAGATAGGAGGTAAAATATTTGTCTTACCACATTAATCAAGAAAAGTTTTACAAGAAAGTAAAATGTAACCAAGCCAAAACACCTACTCTCATGGGAACTCAAATGCTTAGCACCCTCAAACTCCAATTACTAGGGCTACAACCTCAGCACTGAGGATGTGAAGGTATACCAGTAACACGAGCTCCTCGTGCCGCTAGAGTACCATTTGTCGAAGGGGTGTCGGGTGAGTTACGGCGGTCGCGTCGTGATGCATGTTCTCAACCGATGCGGATCTCACATTCGAGATCATGCGGTGCTGGGACGAGATGGAGATGAACAATCCCGACATTAACACCGCCAATGTCCAGGGGTGGGTTGCCCGCTTTGAGACGGCGACTTCGGCGGGTGGGATGGCTCGGAGAAAGTGGGCCCTCCAGCTACTAAGGGACTGATGGTGTCGTTACATATTGGAGGGCATCCTTGCGGAGGCGAGACGACATGCGAAGCCCACCACACGCATATCCGCAGCTCACACCTAAGCTGGAGCGGTCACATAATCATCCACGAGCCGAAGCCGGATTTAGCAGCAGGGTCTCCTTCTGTAGGCCCAAGCCGGAGCCGGTGGAGCAGACAGTGCGCATACCGACGGAGTGGCGTGCCCCATTGCCATTATGGGACGCCGTCAACGGGGAATACATCGGCTTCACCTAGCGTTGGTCGATTCGTCGACCATGCCACAGGCTGAGGCACCGTCACCACCTCACACCATTGACTCGCTGAACTTCCCCAACTATTATTTGGTCTTGCGTGTTTCAATGATGACACAACCGCAACCTCCACGTTGTCTGTCGCCGCAGCTATCGGGGCCGTTGTCCGATGACAATATCATCTACTCTCTTCGTTCCTACATATAAGATGTTTTAGATTTTGTCTACATTCGCATATGTTTATATGTATTTAGACATGTTTTAGTGTGTATGTTCACTCGTTTGGGTCCATATCTAGCCAACATGTGAGGAACCTAAAACATCTTATATTTAGGAACGGAGTATATGGATGACGACGAATAGATATAGGGTATTAGATTAGGTTTTTATTTATTTTTCGTTCAGATCCCTGTATTTTTTATAAAATTTGATTGAAATGTGTTAAAGGCGGAGTTCCTCAATGACGTCAATTTTGGGCCGCCATTATCCATGGCCAAAGGGGCCCCTACGTGCTTGATACGTCCCAGGCGTATTTATAATTTTTGATGTTCCATGCTAGTTTTTATACCATTGCCACATGTATCTATTATAATTTTATATAATTTTATGGATTTATTGGACTAACCTATTAATAGTGGCAAAAGTGCACAATGTTCTTGTTTTACACTTTGATGTGTAGGAAAATTGACAAGAACGCAAAACGAGCCCGATGGTGGAACCCTGAATCTGTCGCCACCAGATACTTTTCAAATATGTCCACGAACCGAGCCGAAGACGACGTCAAATTAAAAAAGTTTGGTCGCAAAAGTTTCTGGAAATTTTCTGCTGATCAACGTGGACATGGACTTCGTCCAAAATGGGGCCCATAGTGGCCAGACGAAGCCCACAATGGCCCAGATGTCAACCACGCCCGGGGGGCGTCTAGGCACCCCTTTCGCCGCCCTTCGGACTATATAATCATCCCGTCAAAAGAACCCTAGTACGGGACTATACTTTTTCTAGAAAAGACTCCGAGCACCGCCGCCATCAAGCCCTAGTTTTGGGGGTCAGAAGGTCCTGTTCTGGCACCCTGCCGGGACGGGGATGACCCCCGGAGCCATCTCCTTCGACTATGCCGCCTCTATGATGCTCCGTGAGTAGTTCCCCCATGGACTACGGGTTCTAGCAGTAGCTAGTTGGTACTCTCTCTTCCATGTTGTTCAATACAATAGTCTCATGAGTTGTCCTACACGATTGAGATTCATCTGATATAATCGGTGTTGTGTTTGTTGGGATCAGATGAATTGTGGAATTATGATCAAGTTTGTTCGTCACTTATATCTATGTTTTATTTAAGATCTTGCATGCTCTCCGATCCTTGTGGTTGCCTTGATCACGTAATTACTTGTGTATCTCCAAGAGGGGTATTTATGATAGATAGTAGGTTCATGCCTCTTTTTGTCTGAGCTCGAGTTGACAGAAATGATTAAGACTAAAGATGTGATGTTGCTACTAGGGATAAAACAGCAATGTTTACTTCCTTGTGTTGTTTCATTGCTTACATTATGAACCATACTTATTGCAATGATCTGTTGCTTGCAACTTAATACTTCTGGGAGACATGCTGGATAACGATCTCGGGGGTGGATTATTAGTCATAGATGCAGTTGGATAACGGTTTATGTATTTTGACATAATGCCCAATTAAATAGTTCAGTACCTTGTCATGATAGCATTGTTATGCGCCCACAATTTTGTCAATTGCCCGACTGTAATTTGTTTACCCAACACGTGTTCTTTTTATTGGAGAGTTACCACTAGCAAAGCTGGGAACCCCGGTCCATATTCATCCATCAACTATTTTCTGCGCCATTGCCACCATTGTTACTATTGCTGCTACTACTTTACTGTTACTATTGCTCTCATATTACTGTTGCTTTCACATCACTTCTGTTACTAGTCTTTTCTAGGTGTGGCTGAATTGACAACTCATCTACTAAGACTTATACGTATTCTTTGGATCCCCTTGTGTCCAATCAATAAATTTGGATTTTACTTCCCTCGAAGATACTCTGCGATCCCCTACATTTGTGGGTCATCAGTGCTCGGCCGCATCGATTGCCTGAGCGTTCTCTTCCTCCTTTGCTGGAAGATCTTGGATCTCAGTCGGGAAACCACGCTAGTGTTGTCCCCGACGGCGACGGTGGTGCCCTGACTTCGAGGTTGGTAGACTTCTGAGGTGAAGACGATGCACCTGATCGCGTTTCTGCAAGTTTTCGTAGGGTCTTGTGTGCAGTTATGAAGGATTGTTCAGTAATTTTATTTTTCATTAGGTTCCTTCGTGTAACATTGTATGAACCGCTTTGACTAATGCAGTATCCAGACCCTTCAAGGTTTGTCCCATTCAAAAAAAGGAAGAAAAAAATGATACACACGTAATTTAAGAAAGCACTTTGACCATTAATTTGGTCAACAAAATATAAGTTATAAATCACAAAAAATTATATCATTAAAAAACCTCTTTTAAATATAAACTCAATGGTATAATTTTTGTCAAATGTAATTTGTCGTGGTGGTACACAAACAGATGCCATAGGTAGGCTTATCTTGGGGCCGATGGACGCTGGAGGTACCGGGGAGGGTAGGTGCGTGTAGAGACGCACACGGAAAGACACAAACACACACCAATTTACACAGGTTCAGGGCTCTCGTGAGGAGATAAAACCCCTACTCCTGCTTGTCTGATCTATATATGGTGGACTACAACTGAGTTACAAGCTGCTCCTTGAGCTGTATGGGATGAACTACGAGCTCTAGGCTCTCTACCGAGTCTCGGAGTATCACTCTGGCTTTCTGTTGGCTCTTGAGGGAAAAGTCTAAGTGTCTACGCGTGAAGAGAATGAACCGTCCAAGCGTCCCCGTAAGAGGAGCCCCTGGTGCTCCTTATATAGGAAAACCCAGGGCACAGAGTTAGGGCTGACGTTGGTGCTGGCGTAGGCAGCACTGTGGCCATGACGGGGCCTCTGACTGCTTCCGTCACTCCGGCGTGGCATGTCCAATCCATCAACTCCTGTGCACTGCTCCACGGTACTGCATCGGTCAGCAGCATGGAGGCCTGACTGCCCATACCGCGACCACCGAGTCAAGGAGTAGGCAGCGTGTCATGTCCTGCCAGTGGCAGGACGCCTGCCCCATGATTGTAGGGACAAGACGTGAGCCTTGACCAGGTGCCGAGATAGAGCTTCATTCCTCCCGATCCGGCATAGGCATGCCAGATACCTCATGACCCGGTTTCTCCTTTCCTGCACACAAGAAGAACAAAGAAGATTCCGACATATAATCTGCATGATCCGACATAAGGGTATGTCGGTTGGCCTTGACCCGGTTGACTCCGGGTAAGCCTGTATGGTATGTCGGTATACCGTTGACTCGGTCAACTCTGAGTCCACGCTTATTTCGTCATCTTGACCCTACTCGGGGGCTGCCCCCCGACATTAGTCCCCGAAGCTGGCGCGGTCCTGCAGCCTCGGATGGAGGGCCACGGCAGGTTTACCCGAAAACCAGCATCTTTACTTGATTACCGACATCACATACGTCGGCAAACTTTTTATATGTCGGAAAGCAATTTTTCTTCCCATCATGATATCCGACTTTATGTCGGATCGCTCCGACTCACAGGAGAACCCCACGGCTCCTCCGAGTCATTGGTTCCCCTACGTGGCAGAACATCTCTGCTTGACGCCTCGGTTATTGTGCACGGATGGACGTGCCACTGACACGCACGCCACTTGCGTCACGCCGGTCATCTTGAATACTGTGCCCACGCAAGCACTCAAGTGCGGTTGGACCGCACCGCTGCGCGTCGCCTCGGGTCTCACCCGATCGGGTGTGCCGCAACGAGCCGTTGGCTCCCTGTGGCCCATCGTGGGGCAGATCGTGTGGCAGTTAAGCCGCTACGGGAATCATGGCAAAGATCGTGGGGCAGTTAATCCCCGTCCGTTACGGGGATCGTGCGCAAAAAATCGCGTGCCCACGATCTCCTCCGGCCGCTCATAAATAGTGGGGAGGGGGTAGCTCTTTCTTCCCCTCCGCACTCGCTTTCCATCTCCTTGCCTCCTTCTTCCCTCTGAGCCTCCTCGCGCACAGAGCACCGAGCACCACGCCGCCGCACGGACCCGCGCACGCCGACGAGCCGCCGGACGCCGACGCCGCGCACGCACGCATCGACGCACCGCCGCCCGCCGACGCCACTCGCCGGTAAGATTTCCTCTTCTTCCTTCTTGCGTATTAGCACTTTGCATCTATAGGTACTCTCCGTTCTTGTTTTTTCCTTTTGTTCTTCCTCTGTTCTTCACCGCGGCGACGCATCGCGCGCCGCCGGTGACCTTGTGGTCGTGGTTGCGGTTCGCCGCCGGTGGACTAGCCTCCGTAGCACCTTTTTCTCCCCTTCCTCGTTGCGCATTAGCGCTTTTCGCGTCTGGATTAGACGCTTGCACGCTCTTCTTTTTCTGTTTCTCGCTCTACTTTTTCTTTCTTTCCCATAATGATTTTAATCTTAGTGCCCGTGCACCTCTTCTTGCAGATCTCGGCAACCCTTTGTCGATATGTCGGACAACTCCGCCCTCGAGGTGGTAGAGGCGGTTGAAGAGGGAGTCGTGGAAGGATCTACTCGGGCAGCCTGGGAAGGCTCCGATGTCTCGCGATTCTAGATGGACTGGCTGATCCGGACCCGGCGGATCCCGGCCGGAGTAGAGTGTCGGTTACCGGGTCCAGAGACAACGCCGGATTTGCGAGAAGGAGAGTATGTCGTCTTCATCGCGCACTTTGAGCGAGGATTCGGGTTACCCGCCAGCGCCTTCTTCCGCACCTTTCTTAACAAGTTCGGTCTCCAACCTCATCAACTCCCGGCTAATGCCATCACCACCTTGTCTGCCTTCGTTTCTTTCACCGAGGGTTACCTCGGCCTCTGGCCCACCATCAATGCATGGTCCAAGTATTTCCACTTCCGGAAGCAGGTCGTCCCGAATCCTGCTGATCCGGGCGCCCCCAAGGAGATGACCCAGTGTGGGGCCGCCACCGTCACACCTCGGCGCGGCTCCATCTTTCCTCGGATTTTCGGTCTGGAGTCATGCCGGAAATGGCAGCGCTCCTTCTTCTATGTGAAGAACACGACCGAGGCCGACCTTATCAACTTGCCATCATTCGCCATCGGTCCCCCAACCGCACAGCTCAACTGGACTTACAACCCGAAAGACAATGTGGTGGAAGTCAACCACATCCATCAGATCGTTGAGCAGCTCAAGGATGAAGGGATGACGGCCGATGACCTGCTCGCAACGTTCGTCAGCCGCCGAGTCTTGCCCCTCCAGCGCCGAGTCCATAAAATATGCCATATGAGTGGCCCGATGGATCCGACCCGGATCAGCACTGTTGAGCTAGACAATGCCCAGATCCGGAAGCGCATCAAGGCCATAGCCCGGACAAAGATGCCGGAGGAATGGGAATGGGGCAAAGAACCCCACAGCCGGAGCAATCTTCCGCCCAAAGTAAGCACCTCAGCCGACATAACTTTTTTACCGACATAAACTCTTATGTCGGTGCAACTCTGTACATTGTATTAATCGTTTTCCGTCTCCATTACGCAGAGATTCGGCCGGCAGTTGAAGGAGGACGGAGAAAACCCCTCTGCCAACTAGGGTAAGGACCGGGTCGAAGCCGACCTGGAAGATCCGGACGACGATGACAACGTGCCGATTCCTGACGTCGGCTCAATTCCTGCCACGGGTAAGACTCGTGCTTCCTCCCTCCGAGATTGGTCTGAGGACGAAGATGACGATTGTCGGATTTTAGAGGTGTATGACCCTCGTCCCGTTGCATACTCATATCCGGTGTCCCCGCCCTCAGCTGACTCGGACGAGGTACTCGAGGTGGCACCCCTCGCCGTAGGACCAAAAGGCGCAGTTCGGAAGCGCCCAGCGGCCGCATCCGCAGATGCCGGATCCTCCGGCACCTCTGGTCCCGCGCAAAAGAGGCCGCGCGTGAAGACAGTAATGAAGCGCCGCGAGCGCCCTGTCTCCAAGGGGTAAGATCCCCTCTCGCCGACATTCTCCTCTTACACTTATTTATACTTGCTTTTCTCCTTTTGACAACATACATTGCTGTTTTGAATCACAGCATGGCTCCTCTGGAGGTCCCGCCGACCGGGTCCACTGACCGGGTCCCACCGAGGACGCCAACGCCGCCTCGGCCCGACGACACTCGGGTGCCAAGTCCACCAAGGACGAGTCCTGCTGCAGAGACATCGGCTCCGGGATCCGGAGCCGGGAACGTAGACTCGGTCGTGACCGAAACTTCGGCGCCCGACCAAACTCCGGCGCCCGACCAGGTGACGAATCTCGGAGCCAGCTCCTCGGCCCCCGAGGTAGAAAAGACCGGTGTCCCGGAGGATTCGGGACATCCGAGTCAGCAGCAACAGCAGCAGACTCGGCCGCAACAACAACAGCAGCAGCAGAAGCAACAGCCACCACCACAGCATGCAGCAACAACAACAGCAGCAGCAGAAGCAACAACCACCACCACAGCAGCAGCAGAAACAACCGCAGCCTCCATCAGCGCAACAGCAACAGAAACAGAAGAAACAACCATCGCCGTCCAAATCAACGTCGACGGCAAAGCCACAGCCGCCACCGACACAGCCGCAGCCACAGCAGCAGACATTTAAAGCTCCGGTTCCCGCAACCGAGAAGACAACCGAGAGAACTCCAGCAAAAACTATGCCGGCCAACCCGGATAGACAGTTGATTGTGCCACCGAGCCACGGCGCAGCGACATCATCCAGCATCCAGACCGCCAGCTGGGGGTTTGCCCCACTGCGAACCCTTAGCGGGAAAAGCTTGGGCTCCCTAGAGCATTACAACATGGACTGGAATGCTGCCGACCTGAGCGAAGTGAGCTCGCAGTCGCCTGCGGGCCTGATCTCGGAGCATCCGGCGGGGCCGAGCCTAGTGGCTCAAAAGATGTCCGCAGCCAAAGCTGCCCTTCTCGCAGCCGACCAAGTAACTGCGGTAAGTTCTGCTGAATAACGATAACTCGGTTTATTTCCTTAATGCAGATCTCATCTATCCCCAGTCCCCGAGATTCGGGTCGAGTGACCGAGACTCGGCTGAGTAAGACTGACTTGGTCGAGTAAGGATAACTCGGCCTGAATCTTCACCAACAAGACTAACATTTCTTCTTTCCAGGTTTGCATGACCAAGCGTACACAGTTGCACCGCAAGCTGCTGCTGGAGCACAAGACGCTCTCCGATAAGTACAAGCTGCTGCGAGCCAAGCTGGACCAGGTAGCTGACTCGGAGTCCAAGGCTGAGGGGCTGGAGAAGCGGATCTCAGAGATCGAGAGTAAGTCACACTTTGTCTTTCAACTTACACTTGCATCAGTCTTTGTATTCTGACTCTGCTATCTCGGCACAGCCGCACAGAAGGAGCGCGAGCTTGCGCACCAGGCTGAGCTCAAGAAGGAACATGAGGAAGTGTCCCGGCTGAAGGCCGAGCTGGAGAAATCCCGAGGTCAAGCCGCTGAGCTGGAAAAATCCGCTGCCGAGGAGAATCAGCTCCGAGCCGAAGAGACTCGGAAACTCAAGGAGTCCCTTGGGGAGTCCGAGTCTCGCCTGACCTCGGCAGAGGGTGAACTCGAAACCCTGAAGGCCACGGTTACCCGGTGGGTGGGGGAGTTCGCCTCCATCAATGGCCAGCTAGACAGTAAGTTTCTTCTTTCTCTGTCATCCTCCGATATTCTATTTTTACCTCCCTGCGACTTACGCTGGTGTTAGTTCTTTTCGATTTAGAAAATTTCCCCCACTCCAAGGATGCCGCGGTTAACAGCACCAACAAGTTCCGGCAGCAGAAGATCCTGAAGGGCCCCATCTCGTCCGAATGGGACATGGATGACCACTTGGTGGCCTTGAAGGCGCGGATGACACCGCTGAAGGCTGTAGGAGTGGAACTCCTTTCCGCTGCGATCCGGGCTTACAGCGTACTCTGGCCCGGGTGTGAGCATCCCAAGACCGTTGCTGAACTAGCCAAGTGCCTGATGGGTAGTGAGGAGCGACTTGATGATTGGCGATCGTCTGCCGCCCGAGTCGGCGTAGACGAGGCATTAACTTATGTACTGTCTTGGTACGAAGGAATCGACCTCGAGATGCTCAACACTGTGCGCGACGGATCAAAGTGGCTCTCTGACCCGGAGCTCATCCATCGTCGCCAAGAGCTGGCTTATTCCCTCATCCAGTACGCTCTGGTGCATAGCTTTGTTCCGGGTGAGCGGGTTCCTCAAGCAGAGGAAATCGAGCAAGACGATGAGGGTGAAGAAGAGGACGAAGACCGAGTCGACGAGAAAATCCACGCCGACGCTCCTCCCGGCACGGCCACAGGCGCCGCTCCTGCGCCCGCGACCGAGGACACCACCGAGGTCACGACCGAGGAACCGGCCAAGACCGATACTGCTCCCTCTCCTCCGAGTAACTAATACCCTGTTGCTTAGACTTAGAGAAAACTAAAAACATCAAATCCCCGGAATGCCGGGTGCAAATGTAATATAACCTTAAGCTCTTCATGCTTGGCACTTGGTTCTTTACTTTGCACATTTTTAGCATGGTTATTTAGTATGCCAGATCATTCTGAACCGAGTCCCCGAGTTTACTTTCTTGTTTACCATACTTTGCAACCTTTGCTCTTGTCTACCTTTTTCGGTGTTTTGACAGTCGAGTCACAAGATTACCGAGATATGACATACAATACTAAAAAACTTTGAGTCAAAGCTCGGAATCATCCGACATACAAGTTAAGGACAAAATAACTTATGCCGAATCGCACTTGGGCCGAGTCCCCGAGTTTGTTTTCTTGTGTACTAAGTGCCACAATCCCAACTCTTGTCTACCTTTTTCGGTGTTTGACAGTCAAGTCACGAGACAGCAAAACTTAGCATACAATACTCAAAACTTTGAGATATGGTCTAGAGCCATCCGACATAACACAAAAGGACACAAAAGGAAACCGAATCGCTCCTGGACCGAGCCCCCGAGTCTGTTTTCTTGTTTACTACCCCTTGCAATCTCTGCCCTTGCCTACCATTTATGGTTTCTTTGGTAGTCGGGTCACAAAATCACAAAAACATAGCATACAATACTTGCAAACATGGAAGCACGATTTTTGGAGCCATCCGACATACAGGAAACAGACATAAGCATGCATACAACATAAAATTCACAGCAAGGCAGTCCCCGAGTTTCATTTTGGGGTGCCGACATTTCATTTCTGGGTTGCGAGATACATACAGTGAGTCCTTAAGAGTAAAAAGGGCGAAGAAGAGCTACATTCCAAGGTCGTTTGGTCTCCTCTCCGGATCGGTCCATCCTGTTCTTCACCTGCGCCTGAGCATCAATAAGATAGTATGCATCGTTGTTCAAAGCCTTGCTCACAATAAATGGCCCCTCCCAGGGAGTTGACAACTTGTGCATTCCAGCTGTGCGCTTGTCACATCCCGAATTTTGGCCCTATAAAATTTTCTTTGACAAAACCAAAATTTGGATTTGGATTTGGACCCTTCGATCTTGGCACCTCTATTTTCTTCTACATTTCTAAAACCCTCAAGGTTCACAAAATATTTGTCTTTTCTTTAATACAAAAGGGACCTAAACCCTAGCCTTCCAAAGGAGCCATACCAAGGGTGACTTCAAAAATTCCCCAAAAATTCCAGAGTGATCCCCATCTAGCCTAGAACCCATTTATGCAAAAATATTGGGTGACTTGTTGGGAAAATATTTGACTTTTCCCCTAATTTATTTTCTGCCGAAAACCCCAAAACCCTAGCTTTCCAAAGGAAGTAGGTCAAAACCATCTTCAAAAATTCTACAAAAATTCAGGGAGGATCTCTAACCAGTATGTAATCCAAATATGCAAAAATATTCCATACCTTATTAAGAAAATATTTGATCTTTTTCCTATCTAAGTTTCTGCCAAAAATTTCGGTTGTTTTGAAAGCCTCCCAAATCAATTCTCCTTTTTATAAAAACTCCCAAAATAGGTGCTCATAACCATTACCTATCTCAGGGAAAATTTTGGTCTCAATCCCATTTGATTTGAATCCCCAAAACATGATTTTGCTTTTTGACCGAAGGTGTTCGATGAAATTTTTGTATAACCAAAGTTTCGAATTTGGAAAAAGTCCCTTCTGCAAACTTGTAGCATTTTGAATTTGGCACCGAGTGACGCGAGCAGCTTCCAGTTTGGTGACCCAGGATGATAGATAGATCTTGATGCCGATGTCGGCATGGTCAGGTCATGAACCAGAACGGGCCCGACGGCGCCGCCAGTTCTTGGTCGCCGCCGGTGACCTTCCCCGCGCCTTCCCTCGTGTCCTCCAGCACCCACACCTCCTGCACGGCCACCACGGCACCTCCCCGCTCCCCATCCCCTCCCGTGCGCCGTCGGCCACTAGCCGACGCGCCGCTCAAACAGGGCCGCCGCGGGACCCTCCCCCCCCTCACCAGTGACTCCACTGCCGCCGTGCTTATCCTCTCCCCGCGAATCCCGTCGTCCAGCAACCCCTGCCGCTACACCATCGACGCACCGTCCGTCGCTCCCCTCTGCGCCACCCCCCCCGTGTCGCCGCCCCGCCGTGACCACCCGGACCCCCCACCACCGCCAGGTGCCACGCCACCCCGGTCCTATCCCTGCCCCGATTTCGCGTCGACGACAAGGCCTGCAGCTACACCGACGACGCGAAGCTCGCCGTCTCGCCACTGCAGCTCCGAGACACCTCACCCGCCACCCCCTGTGCTCCCGTGACGACGACCCCGTCGGGAGGCTATAAAAAGCGCACCCCGGCCTCCTTCGAGCAGCACCTCACCACCCTCTCCCTCTCATCCCTCTCCTCCTCCGGTATCAGCCCCCGGGGAGCCACCAGTTGCTGACGGCAACCTCACCCCCGCCGCTCGGTCGCCGACCGATTCTTCACCCCCAGAGCCACCCCGCCGCCCAAACCTCACCCCTTCCCCAATCCAAGCTCCCCGGAGCCCGTAGCCACCTTCACCTTGCCCTAGGACCGCCGGAGTCGACGCCCTCGTCCTCGACGGTGAGAACGCCGGCGACGACCATCCCCTCCCCTCTCTGTTTCTTTTTTTTCTCTTAGGCGCGCGTACCGGTTCGGTATAACTCGCTGACCAGTGGGCCCCGCCGGTCAGAGTTTTGAACTTTTCCAACCCATTTCTTTGTTTTCTGTTTTAAAAAGGGGGCAGATTTTAGTGCTAAACTTTGGGAGGTCATAACTCCCTCAAAAATAATCAGAAAAATATGAATCTTTTTGCAGTAGCTTTGTTTTGAAATTCTCTATCCAATGGCACTGGTTTTGAAATATTTGAAGCTCAATTGCTTGGGAAGTTGTTGTGTATCTTTTGGAAGGTTTATAATGCCTAGTTTTGAATTCTCTAATAGATTCCGACCATTTCAACGAAGGAGAAGTTGATCCCACACCCGAAGGCAAGCCATCAGCCCCCAACCATCTGTTCCAAGTCCTCGATGTTTTATTTGTTGCTTGATTGAGCGGTAGTTGCATCTCATATGTCACCCCTATGCTAATATTTCATGCTTATGATTTCATGCAATTTATTATTGTCACCTTTATTTCATGCAATACGATAAACTCATGTTCCGTGAGTTGAGTTCCAGCCGGCGACTAAATACATGTTGGGCACCGCCCACGTGGATTGAATCTCGCCTACTTTCAGTACTTTTATTTCAAGTAACTTTACTTTCCTGCAATACGATAAACCCATCAAGTGTGGGTTGAGTTCCGGCCGGCGACTAAATACATGTCGGGCTCCGCCCACGTGGATTGAATCTCGTCTACTTTCCGTAGAGTGGGGTGTGCGTATTTATTTACTCAACCCGTGGCTGCAACTGGCCGGAGACATCTCCGTCCTCGCCCGGTTGATTTTGTTATTTTATCTTCTTACTCAACCCGTGGCTGCTACTGGCCGGAGACATCTCCGTCCTCGCCCGGTTGATTTTGTTATTTTATCTTTACTCAACCTGTGGCTGTCACTGGTTGGAGGAAACTCCGCCATCGCCCGGTTGACCTTATTTTACTTGCTGAACTACTATGTGATTATTTGATGCTCATGTATATCTTGTGGACTAACGTTTGCTGCTGTCTTATGGCTGAGAATAAAAATTGACTAAAAAGATAACCACCTCCGTCGACTAGATTGAGTCAAATAGTGCCACTCGCCAAACACACCCGCACAACCATGCGTCGTTGAAATGGGAAGACCGTAGCTTAGTAGCCTATCGAGCCTCTTTTGATGCTACCCACTTGGCAAGTCTAGTCGGATACTGCATAGTTGTGGTCGGGGCTAGTCTTGTGAAGGTTCCGGAGCTAGGCGTTGCTCATGAGTTGGGGACGTGCCGGATTCACTTCGTCATAAGACTTAGCCCGAGTGGTAAGTCGGTAGCTACATAAGGAGTGCCTTGGTAGTGCGGACGGCTACGGGGGAATAGGTTTGTGCGGCAGGTACCGGCTGTACAAGCTTAGACCCCAACGTGTGGATAAAAGTTGCAACCTCTCGAGAGTGTCAAATCTAGAATCTAGTATTGTTCCTACCCAAGGAACGGTGTTGGGTCCAGTCACACTAGAGTCAGTCCAGTCGAACACGGAGAAATAAATTCACCAAACGGCCAGAGTTGGCCAAAGTTGAATGAGCTGAAAAGTGGACCATAGTTGGTCAAAAGCTGAGCTCGAGGTGGACCAGAGTTGGTCACGCTTGAGAACCTAAGTGTTGAGAATATTATTGTGTGGAAATGAGACTCGTTCTCACAAGCCACGGTTTTCGTCACAGGTAAGTAGGTAAGTTAAGTCCAACCGTTAAGCTTGGACTCGCACCTGCACCCATGCCATGCCATATAGGAATGTTGGTTACGGTTGATTGAGGATTGATGTCTTGCGAGTACATTCCATGTACTCACCTGGCTTTTCATGTGGCCAGATCCTCCTACCCCCGTCGCCGAGTACCCTTTATACGAGAACTAGATCCGGTATCCAGGCAGAGCCCTGTGGAGTTAGGCCCTCTTCGTCGCACGCTTCCGCCAATCCGCTGACGCCCTCTGATGAAGTTATGTTCGATAAATAATGTACAAACTGTTGTGTGCGCTAGGGCGCAGCCTTGTAATGAGACCCTTGTAATCCACCGTCGGTTCCCGACCCCTTAATAAAGTGGTTATGTTCTGTTACCAAGTTGTCATATATTCAGTGCTCCTGGGACTGATATATAGGGTAACTCGATCTCCGGATCGGGGTGCCACAGAGCTTGGTATCAGAGCCTAACTGCCTGTAGGATACCCTAGTTCTAAACGAAACCTTAGATAGCGAACGTTGCTTTGCTTGCTTTTAATTGTTTCTCTATCTGTTTGTGTTTTTCTAACCTTGCAACTCACATTTTTGGCTTCTACCTTTGGTACAGATGAAGTTTGAGCTACCCGTAGAAACCCCCGCCTGGAACGTTCCCGGCATGCCGCAATTCCTCCGCGAAATTTGGGCACACCTCTACCCAACCTCTCCTCCTCCGACCTACCGCGTGCTATGCTCCCGTCGTGATGGGACCCACCCGGAGTTTATCGCCACCGTCTACTTGTGCGCCTCGCCCGTGGGCCAAGGACACATGTACGCCCTCTCCTCTGACGTCCACCCCCAGGAGACCCGAGCCATCCAAGAAGCCGCTGCAGATGCTATCGTTCTTCTCCGCACCCACGACCCTATCATGAGGAGGTGCCCCCGCTATGCGCACCTCCCAAGGTTGGATTGGGGCAACGGAGATGTCCTCTTTCCCAACCCGAGGGATCTCTCTTCAAAACTCACCGCCCTTCTCCGGTACACATCCTACCTCCACCAGTATCTGCACGACACACCTTCTCACGCCAGCATGGCTGCGGTTGAAGCAACAAGAGCACCAGGAATCGGTCCTTCCCACCAGATCCCTCCGTATTCAACCCACCTTCCCCGTACTCTTGACCAGCTGAGAGCAAAACTCGCTTCCACTCCCGCTCGAACCACCGCGTTCCGTAGCTCTAGCGCCCCTCCTCGCTTCTTCACTGGATACCCTCAGGAACCTCAGGCCCAGTGTCTCCGCGTCGACATCGGCACACCCTTCCCCTCGTACACCCCCATAACGCTGGGAAGGAGCATCAACGGCATCGACATCATCGCACCTGCTACTCCCCTCGAGATGTAGCTCTAGACGCTAGCCTCAGGAGCATTAGCGCTTGCATCCTAGTTGTGTATCGTAGTCGACGATCGCGTAGTCCGACGTGCACGTGAATAATGTAGGAGTAATGGCTTGTTCCTCGCACAATATTGTGTACCATGTGTCATGTAACCCAACTCTCCATTGTATAAAAACGCCTTGGTTTTATCTCTTGCTTTTATTTGGATCTTCTTGGATGTTGCATTTCTTTCTCCCCTTATGGAAGCTCATGGCACCCGTCAACCCCACCTTCAACCAACCAGGATGAGGCCCAACACAGGTACAAGTGGCACCCAAGGAACCCCAATCCGCCGTTCAGCCCGACAAGCCAGCATGGCCCCAATGCCCCCACAGCCGCCAACTCCACCTCCACAGGAACCCACTCCAAGCCAGCTAATGCGAATAATGGATGAACGCCACCAGCAGAATATGACCCAGATTATGAGAGAATTTGGTACCTACATGCAAGCACAGAACGCCCCTCGCCCGACCCGGTCCAAGCTGCAAGACTTTCAGCGCACTCGGCCACCCCAGTTCTCGCAGGCCACCAACCCACTCGAAGCAGATGATTGGCTCCGTACCATGGAAAAGAAGTTAGAAATCGCTCGCGTTGATGAGCAGGACAAGGTGCCTTTCGTCACTCACTATCTTGAAGGACCAGCCGATGTGTGGTGGGACAATCAGAAAGATATGAGAGGAAATGGAACCACTATCACCTGGACAGAATTCCAAGAAATTTTCCGCAAAGCCTACATACCCTCAAGCCGTATGAAGATGAAGCAGCAAGAACTCCTAGCACTCACTCAAGGCAACTCAACTGTAAGCGAGTACCTGACCAAGTTCAACGACCTTGCCCGTTATGCCCCAGATGATGTCAACACAGATGAGAAGAAAAAGGACAGATTCCTCCACGGAATGCACCAGGCCATCAAGACTCAGCTCAGCGTCCTACAGTTCCCAGATTTTCAAGCCATGGTAAACACCGCACTGATTTCAGAGAAGGAACACCGCACCATCTATGATTCCCACAAGAGGAAGTTTGAGTCTCGCAAACACCAGCCTGAAGAAGCTCACAAGAAGCCCCGTACCTGGCCACCCAACTCACAGGCCCCTACACCTCCAACTACCTGGACCCCACCCAGAAAGGAAGGGTACCCCCGCAATGAGTTCTACCACAAGCGTCCACTCGTAGATGACTGCAAGAGGGAAAATTCCTGCTTTAAGTGCGGCAAGAAAGGGCGCTACATAGCTGATTGCCCGTTGACCAAGAACAACAATGGCAGTAACAACACTGGCAACCTCAACAACCCTCCCGCCGGAACAATGAGGCCACCTCAAGTCGCTCGTGTCCACCACATGTCCGCCGAAGAGACCTACGAAGCTTCAGATGTGATGCTTGGTATGTGAACCACCAACGCTAAACTTGCAATAATTGGTGTTGACCCTGGAACTCCCCACTCCCTCGTCATAAGGTTTCGTTGCAAGGCACCGTTTTATGTTTTCCCTGGACTTGGACCTAAGCCACGAGTTCACGCGTGAGGAATGTTCCCTCAAAGTTCGGACAAAGCCAGAACGCCCCCCCCCATAGCAGAGTCACAAGGTTAAATAGAGGATAAACCCACCAAAGAGGAAGCCCCTGGAAATGAGAGGATTCTTTGAGAGCAGAATAACCACACCCATTCCATGAGCAACTCGAATCTCGGGGACGAGATTCATTTTAAGGGGGGAAGGTTTGTCACATCCCGAATTTTGGCCCTATAAAATTTTCTTTGACAAAACCAAAATTTGGATTTGGATTTGGACCCTTCGATCTTGGCACCTCTATTTTCTTCTACATTTCTAAAACCCTCAAGGTTCACAAAATATTTGTCTTTTCTTTAATACAAAAGGGACCTAAACCCTAGCCTTCCAAAGGAGCCATACCAAGGGTGACTTCAAAAATTCCCCAAAAATTCCAGAGTGATCCTCATCTAGCCTAGAACCCATTTATGCAAAAATATTGGGTGACTTGTTAGGAAAATATTTGACTTTTCCCCTAATTTATTTTCTGCCGAAAACCCCAAAACCCTAGCTTTCCAAAGGAAATAGGTCAAAACCATCTTCAAAAATTCTACAAAAATTCAGGGAGGATCTCTAACCAGTATGTAATCCAAATATGCAAAAATATTCCATACCTTATTAAGGAAATATTTGATCTTTTTCCTATCTAAGTTTGTGCCAAAAATTTCGGTTGTTTTGAAAGCCTCCCAAATCAATTCTCCTTTTTATAAAAACTCCCAAATAGGTGCTCATAACCATTACCTATCTCAGGGAAAATTTTGGTCTCAATCCCATTTGATTTGAATCCCAAAACATGATTTTGCTTTTTGACCGAAGGTGTTCGATGAAATTTTTGTATAACCAAAGTTTCGAATTTGGAAAAAGTCCCTTATGCAAACTTGTAGGATCTTCAATTTGGCACCGAGTGACGCGAGCAGCTTCCAGTTTGGTGACCCAGGATGATAGATAGATCTTGATGCCGATGTCGGCATGGTCAGGTCATGAACCAGAACGGGCCCGACGGCGCCGCCAGTTCTTGGTCGCCGCCGGTGACCTTCACCGCGCCTTCCCTCGTGTCCTCCAGCACCCACACCTCCTGCACGACCACCACGGCACCTCCCCGCTCCCCATCCCCTCCCGTGCGCCGACGGCCACTAGCCGACGCGCCGCTCAAACAGGGCCGCCGCGGGACCCTCCCCCCCCTCACCAGTGACTCCACTGCCGCTGTGCTTATCCTCTCCCCGCGAATCCCGTCGTCCAGCAACCCCTACCGCTACACCATCGACGCACCGTCCGTCGCTCCCCTCTGCGCCACCCCCCCCCCGTGTCGCCGCCCCGCTGTGACACCCGGACCCCCCACCACCGCCAGGTGCCACGCCACCCCGGTCCTATCCCTGCCCCGATTTCGCGTCGACGACAAGGCCTGCAGCTACACCGACGACGCGAAGCTCGCCGTCTCGCCACTGCAGCTCCGAGACACCTCACCCGCCACCCCCTGTGCTCCCGTGACGACGACCCCGTCGGGAGGCTATAAAAAGCGCACCCCGGCCTCCTTCGAGCAGCACCTCACCACCCTCTCCCTCTCATCCCTCTCCTCCTCCGGTATCAGCCCCCGGGGAGCCACCAGTTGCCGACGGCAACCTCGCCCCCGCCGCTCGGTCGCCGACCGATTCTTCACCCCCAGAGCCACCCCGCCGCCCACACCTCACCCCTTCCCCAATCCAAGCTCCCCGGAGCCCGTAGCCACCTTCACCTTGCCCTAGGACCGCCGGAGTCGACGCCCTCGTCCTCGACGGTGAGAACGCCGGCGACGACCATCCCCTCCCCTCTCTGTTTCTTTTTTTTCTCTTAGGCGCGCGTACCGGTTCGGTATAACTCGCTGACCAGTGGGCCCCGCCGGTCAGAGTTTTGAACTTTTCCAACCCATTTCTTTGTTTTCTGTTTTAAAAAGGGGGCAGATTTTAGTGCTAAACTTTGGGAGGTCATAACTCCCTCAAAAATAATCAGAAAAATATGAATCTTTTTGCAGTAGCTTTGTTTTGAAATTCTCTATCCAATGGCACTGGTTTTGAAATATTTGAAGCTCAATTGCTTGGGAAGTTGTTGTGTATCTTTTGGAAGGTTTATAATGCCTAGTTTTGAATTCTCTAATAGATTCCGACCATTTCAACGAAGGAGAAGTTGATCCCACACCCGAAGGCAAGCCATCAGCCCCCAACCATCTGTTCCAAGTCCTCGATGTTTTATTTGTTGCTTGATTGAGCGGTAGTTGCATCTCATATGTCACCCCTATGCTAATATTTCATGCTTATGATTTCATGCAATTTATTATTGTCACCTTTATTTCATGCAATACGATAAACTCATGTTCCGTGAGTTGAGTTCCGGCCGGCGACTAAATACATGTTGGGCACCGCCCACGTGGATTGAATCTCGCCTACTTTCAGTACTTTTATTTCAAGTAACTTTACTTTCCTGCAATACGATAAACCCATCAAGTGTGGGTTGAGTCCCGGCCGGCGAATAAATACATGTCGGGCTCCGCCCACGTGGATTGAATCTCGTCTACTTTCCGTAGAGTGGGGTGTGCGTATTTATTTACTCAACCCGTGGCTGCAACTGGCCGGAGACATCTCCGTCCTCGCCCGGTTGATTTTGTTATTTTATCTTCTTACTCGACCCGTGGCTGCTACTGGCCGGAGACATCTCCGTCCTCGCCCGGTTGATTTTGTTATTTTATCTTTACTCAACCTGTGGCTGTCACTGGTTGGAGGAAACTCCGCCATCGCCCGGTTGACCTTATTTTACTTGCTGAACTACTATGTGATTATTTGATGCTCATGTATATCTTGTGGACTAACGTTTGCTGCTGTCTTATGGCTGAGAATAAAAATTGACTAAAAAGATAACCACCTCCGTCGACTAGATTGAGTCAAATAGTGCCACTCGCCAAACACACCCGCACAACCATGCGTCGTTGAAATGGGAAGACCGTAGCTTAGTAGCCTATCGAGCCTCTTTTGATGCTACCCACTTGGCAAGTCTAGTCGGATACTGCATAGTTGTGGTCGGGGCTAGTCTTGTGAAGGTTCCGGAGCTAGGCGTTGCTCATGAGTTGGGGACGTGCCGGATTCACTTCGTCATAAGACTTAGCCCGAGTGGTAAGTCGGTAGCTACATAAGGAGTGCCTTGGTAGTGCGGACGGCTACGGGGGAATAGGTTTGTGCGGCAGGTACCGGCTGTACAAGCTTAGACCCCAACGTGTGGATAAAAGTTGCAACCTCTCGAGAGTGTCAAATCTAGAATCTAGTATTGTTCCTACCCAAGGAACGGTGTTGGGTCCAGTCACACTAGAGTCAGTCCAGTCGAACACGGAGAAATAAATTCACCAAACGGCCAGAGTTGGCCAAAGTTGAATGAGCTGAAAAGTGGACCATAGTTGGTCAAAAGCTGAGCTCGAGGTGGACCAGAGTTGGTCACGCTTGAGTACCTAAGTGTTGAGAATATTGTTGTGTGGCAATGAGACCCGTTCTCACAAGCCACGGTTTTCGTCACAGGTAAGTAGGTAAGTTAAGTCCAACCGTTAAGCTTGGACTCGCACCTGCACCCATGCCATGCCATATAGGAATGTTGGTTACGGTTGATTGAGGATTGATGTCTTGCGAGTACATTCCATGTACTCACCTGGCTTTTCATGTGGCCAGATCCTCCTACCCCCGTCGCCGAGTACCCTTTATACGAGAACTAGATCCGGTGTCCAGGCAGAGCCCTGTGGAGTTAGGCCCTCTTCGTCGCACGCTTCCGCCAATCCGCTGACGCCCTCTGATGAAGTTATGTTCGATAAATAATGTACAAACTGTTGTGTGCGCTAGGGCGCAGCCTTGTAATGAGACCCTTGTAATCCACCGTCGGTTCCCGACCCCTTAATAAAGTGGTTATGTTCTGTTACCAAGTTGTCATATATTCAGTGCTCCTGGGACTGATATATAGGGTAACTCGATCTCCGGATCGGGGTGCCACAGCGCTGCACAAGCCTAAGGACCAGGTCCCCCTCTCGGAACTTGCGAGGATTTACTTTCTGGCTGTGATAGCGTCGGAGATTCTGCTGATATATCGCTGATTTGGACAATGCCAATTCTCGTGCTTCCTCGAGCAGATCGACATCGTTTTCCCGGGCTTCCTTTGCCTCTGACTCGGTATATAATGCGACTCTTGGCGAGTCATGCTCTATGTCGGTTGGCAGAACTGCCTCTGCTCCATAAACCAGGAAGAATGGCGTGTAGCCAGTGGAGCGATTCGGTGTAGTCCTTAGACTCCACAACACCGCTGGGATCTCATCCAACCAACAACCCGGAGCACGCAGCAAAGGCTCAATTAACCGAGGTTTTATGCCGGATAAGACCAAAGCGTTTGATCTTTCCACTTGTCCGTTGGACTGTGGATGTGCGACCGATGCAAGGTCCATTCGGATTCTTTTTTCCTCACAGAACCGAGCAAAGGCTCCCTCGGCGAAGTTGGTTCCATTATCCGTGATAATGCTATGCGGATGACTATACCTTAGGATAATATCCTTCAGGAATGATACGGTTGTGCGGCCATCACATTTTCTTATTGGTTTCACCTCAATCCACTTGGTGAACTTGTCCACCATCACCAGAATGTGAGTCATATTACCTCGGGCTGGCTTGAAAGGTCCCACCATATCCAGACACCACACTGCAAATGGCCATGTGATGGGGATAGTTTTGAGAGCTGATGCTGGCATATGTATTTTGTGGGCGAATCTCTGACACCCTTCGCATTTTCGGACAATGTCCTCTGCCTGCTGCAAAGCACTGGGCCAGTAAAATCCATGCCGGAACGCCTTAGCTACTATGGCTCTGGAGGATGCGTGATGACCGCACTCCCCCTGATGAATATCTCGGAGAATCTCTTCCCCCTCTTCTGTCTCGACACAGCGTTGGAGCACGGTGGTCACACTTCTCTTGTATAGCTCATGGTTGATGATGGTGAAGGATTTGGATCGCCTCTGGATCTGTCTGGCCGAGACTTCATCACTCGGTAGACTACCATCTAACATGAATGTCATAATGGGTTGTGCCCATGCCGGCACCGGGCGAGTGCCGAGTACAGGCTCGTCGATCTCCATTGCATCAACCGACATCACCACGCCCGATATAGGCTGGCGAGTCCCCGAGTCCTCCCAAGGAGTCCCCGAGTTCCGCCAAGCGGCTTTCTAATTTTCGAGTATAGTAACCGAGTCCTGGTGAATGTAACCAACATCCACGGAAGTCCCCTGGTCCTGCAGCGCAGTCCCCGAGTTCTGCAGCATGCTCCCGACATCCACGTCCATCGGGACGACGTCGGATTCCGGATTACCCGGGATAAAGATTGAATCAGACTCGGGTGAGGGCTTGATTGATGGCTTGTGAAGATGCTCCAGCGACACCCCGGGCGGGATGGCCTGCCGATATGACCCGATCTTGGATAGCATGTCAGCACTTTCATTTTCTGTCCACCGAATGTGGTTGAACTCGCAACCATCGAAATACCCCAAGATCTTCTGCACATGGAACCGGTACGCCGCCATGTTGGCATCCAGGGCGTCCCAGTTGCCCGATGTTTGCTGAATCACCAGATCCGAGTCACCATAACATATAATCCGGCGAATTCTGATTTCCTTGGCCACTTTGAGTCCATGGATCAGAGCTTCATACTCTGCGACATTGTTAGATGCCGCAAAATGGACTTGCAGAACATATTTCAGCTGGTCTCGCTTCGGCGAGGTGAGAACCACACCGGCTCCCAGGCCCTCTTTTACTTTAGACCCATCAAAATGCATTCTCCTGTAATTGGAGTCCGGTAGGGACGGTTCAGACTGCATCTCGGCCCAATCCACAAAGAAATCTGCCACTGCTTGAGATTTGATGGTATCTCTTCTCGCATATTGCGGCGCGTAAGCTGCGAGCTCAATAGCCCACTTGGCGACTCGGCCACTGGCATCCTTGTTGCCGAGGATTTCCGACACAGGGGCCGCACTTACAACAGTTATGGGATGCTCCTGGAAATAATGCTTCAATTTTTTGGCTGCCATGTAGACACCATACGTCATTTTCTGGTAGTGAGGGTAATTTTGTTTTGATGCGGAGAGCACCTCACTCAAATAATATACCGGCCTCTGCACGGTAGCTCCTTCTTCTTCTCGCTCCACCACTACTACGACACTAACGAATCGGTTAGTAGCCGCAATGTAGAGCAACATGGGCTCTCTCGGTAGTGGCGAAGCCAATATTGGCGCATTAGCCAACATCTTTTTCAGCTCATGGAACGCCGTATCCGCTTGAGGAGTCCAGCTGAAACTATCTGATTTTTTCATCAGTTGGTATAAGGGCAAGGCCTTTTCTCCCAACGGACCTAGGAAGCGACTCAGAGAGGCCAGACATCCGGTGAATTTCTGGACATCCCGAAGGCATCTCGGTAACTTCATGTTTTCTATCGCCCGGATCTTAGTTGGGTTTGCCTCGATACCTCGGCTTGAAACGAGGAAACCGAGTAACTTTCCTGCCGGCACACCGAATGTACATTTATCCGGATTAAGTTTTAGCCGGAATTTCCGCAGGTTTGCGAATGTCTCTTTGAGATCATCCAACAAGTTATGTTTTTCTTTAGTTTTAATGACTATGTCGTCGACATACACCTGCACATTTTTTCCTATCTGATCATGCAAACATTTTTGCATACAGCGCTGATAAGTAGCGCCGGCATTCCTCAACCCAAAACACATAACACGATAGCAATAAGCCCCGTACGGGGTGATAAATGCAGTCTTTATTTGATCCGAAGGATTCAGCGGTATCTGGTGAAAATCAGAGTACGCATCTACAAACGATAGTAGTTCACACCCGGCCGTGGAGTCGATCACCTGATCGATCCGGGGCAACGGGAATGGATCTTTAGGACACGCCTTGTTCAGATGTATGTAATCAACACACATGCGCCATACAGTGGCAGCATTCGGGTCTTCCTTCTTCTTTTCTACCAGGACCGGGTTAGCCAACCAGTCCGGGTACTTCACTTCTACGACGGCGTTTGATGCGAGTAACTTGGCTAATTCGTCACCCACAACCTTTCTTCTTTCTTCGGCAAGATGCCGTGTTGGTTGCTTCACTGGCCTAGCATCTGGCCTGACATGCAGTGAGTGCTCAGCCAACTCCCTCGAAACACCCAGCAGATCCTGACTGGACCATGCAAAGATATCCCGATTCTCACGGAGGAAGTGGATGAGCTTGCTTTCCTATTTGCTGTCCAACCCAGCACCGATGATGACGGTGTGGTCCGGGTTAGACTCGTCGACCCCGATTTTCTTGGACTCCTTCGCCGCCTGAAAGGTTGCAATCTGCTGCGAGTTAACCAGACTCGGCATGCCGAGTTGAGCAGACTGGGCCAGAGCCACCACCTCATGGATTCTCTTCTTCTCCGCCGCGATCACCAACGACTCGGCCAAGAGTGAGCCAGCTGAGGCACACTCCATGGAGCGCTTGTAGTCACCCGAGATGGTGATGACACCATTCGGACCCGGCATCTTCATTTTCAGGTAGGCCACATGAGTGGATGCCATGAACTTGGCGAGTGCTGGCCTACCGAGTAAGGCATGCTACGGACTTTCGAGGTCCACGACCTCGAACATCAGACTCTCAGTTCTGCAGTTGCCTTTGTCGCCGAAGGCGACATCAACCCAGACCGTGCCCATGGGTGCATGCGACACACCCAGCACGATACCATGGAAGGTGGTTCTGCTCGGCTGCATCATGTTCTCGGTAGTCCCGAGTTTGACCATGGTGTCCTTGTACATGATGTTGATGCTGCTCCCGTTATCAACGAGGACCCGGCTGAAACTGACATTGATGCTGGGTCCGACGAATGTCGGATTCACCACTAGAGCATAACCCCCTGGGTTGGGCATAACCCTGGGATGGTCATTGATGCTCCAGCTGATCTCATCCTCAGACCAGTACATGAATTTGGGCACGGCCGGCATGACCGCGTTCACCTCCATCGCACGCCGGTGTTGACTCTGTTTGTCTGTTGGCTCGGTCACAAAACCCATGTAGCTCTGGTGGGGTTCTCGGTACTCATTCCGCCGACTCGGGCCGGCGTTGTTGTTGTAGTTGTTGTTGTTGTCGTTGTTGTTGTTGGCCACCTGGTTGACATTCTCCGGCCTCTGCCGGGTGTTCAGAGGCTCAGTGTTTGCACCGGTGAGAGGTGCAGGTCTGGATGTCGGACCGGCAGTTACCGGCTTGCGCTGGTACCAACTGCAGTTCCGGGTAGTGTGCTGTGCCGGTCTACTGGGGTGCTTGGTGTGAAAGCTGCAAGGGCTGTCCAGCATTTTCTCGTAGGTGTATCTTTTCGAATCATCCCATTGTTTCTTGCCTCCATTCCATGGCTTCCTCTCGCCGTTCCACGACTTCTTCTCACCATTCCACAGCCTCTTTCCTTCCGAGTTTTGACCATATGAGGGACCATCATTTTTCTGGCGCTGGCTGCTGCCGGCACCCACTTGATCTTGGTCGACAGCTGCGACCTGGTCTGACCCGTACCGGTAATCCGGCCGGTCGTCTCTTCTCTTGTTTCGGTTATCCGAGCGATCGCTACGCCGGCCCGATTTGTCTTGGTCTTGCGCAGGGTACCTCCTGCCCGAGTCGACCTGAGCCAGTAAAGGCTGTGTCGGATCACCCAGGGCATAGCTGTCGCTATTGCCATTGTTTCGGCCAAGGTGGCCGGCATCTCCCTCTGGAGTCTCTGCCAAAGCATGGAGCCATGTCGGCACCCTTGTGCAAACCATGCAATGGCTTGCGACTCAATCACCCCTTCACAGGAGTTACGGATTGTGCTCCACCGGGTAAGATACTCCCGGTCCGTTTCGTCTTCCCTCTGCCGACACATGGACAGCTGCTGAGGACGATTCGGCCTCTTGTACGTGCTGGAGAAGTTGCTGACGAAAGCATCGGAGAAGTCGAGCCAGCAATCAATGCTGTTCTCCTCCAAGTTGTTCAGCCAGATTCGGGCTGGCCCCTCTAGCATTTGCGGTACATACCGCACAGCCCATCGGCGGCTGCCACCAGCGATATGCACCGCGGTGACATAATCTGTCAGCCAGTCCTCTGGCTTAGTACTACCATCATATGTCTTGGCACCCCGGGGAAGTTGGAAGTTCGGCACCGGTGCCTGCTTCATGATCCGGGGTCCAAAACATGCTGGACCCGGTGGGCCTTGCTCCTCCAGGAGCTCAGACAGATAGATTCTGTCAAGCTTGTTGTGGACGTCATGTGCCGGCAGCTGGCGAGCTCCCAGCCTAGCACCGAGTGCGCCCTCGGTCGCCAGATCCCTGAATCTTGTGTACCCAGCCCGCTCCATGGCCGAGTAACCATCATCGTATCGGTCAGCGGCCTGCTCGGCATATCCGGCACCCTGTCGTTGCCGATGTGGATTGGGTACCGGATATCGAGGTGGCTGACCCGGATTCGCCGGGTTAACCCGGCTGACTCCTTGCCTGCCCTGAATGGGTCCTGGTGCTCCCTGACCGGGTTGACCTTGGCCGGCTATCTGTTTTCCTGCATATACCGGATCATACGCCTGCAGCTGTTTGTTCTTACCAGAGTTTACACTCCGGTCGCGGCTTCCACCGACATATGGCGAAGAGGCCTGTCCCTTGGACACTGCCCCGGCACCACCATTCGAGTGGATGTACCGAGACCCACCTACATCCGGGTTAGCATTCCGGAAAGCTTCATTCTGGCGGTTGGCAATAGCTACCAGCTCATTGACTCGGTCCTGCTGCCTACGACGAGCATCTCCGGATAAGTTTGGTAACTCGGCTGCGGCTGCCTCTGCAGCCCTAAGGTTCTTGGCGGGAGTGCTGTACTTTGGCCTATCCGCCGACACATGACTAGCAGTTCTACTAGATTTGGCTCTACCATCTCTAGCTATCTCGGCATTGAGGTCTCTACCTCTGGCACGTACCTCATCAATGCGACTAACCGGGTTCGCTACCGGCGTAAAGCCATGAGCCTTGTTATACTCACGGAGAGAAATGTCAAACTCTCCTGACTCGGGCCACCTCCAGAGCCTCCTCGATTATTTCCTTGCGCTACTGATCCAGCTCCGCCTGAGCCAAAACAGCATCTGCACTCGGAGCTACTGGGGTTGCCAGCTTCTCGATTATGTCCTGAAGAGGACTCGGCACCACTGGCACACGCGAGGTACCGGCCTGCACCGTGCGGTTCTCTGGCCTCTCCAGCAGCGGGCGTGCCGTCCTGGTAGACCTGTTGCCGACCTCAGCCTCTCCAGCTGCGGCTACTCCGGCACCGGTGACCGGAGCAGTCATCATGACCTCTGCACAGCTAGCGGGGCGAGCGGTACGCCGGCCGCGAGTTGCGCAGACTGCGGGAGGATCCACAGCAACCTGCACCCTTTCGGGAAACCGGCAGGGGACCTCGGTGGCGACATAGATGGTGAACGAGCCGAACTCGATGAGGCAGCCGTTCCGGGGCAGCGGCCTGCTGTCGAAACAGCCTGCATTGTCGACGACGACGTTGAGCGTGCCGAATCTGTGGACAAGGCCACTGAGCACGCGCTCGCCCGACATGATGAAGGAGCCCGTCCGGATGAACACACCAGCCAGCGCCGCTGCTGGCCCCACGGTGGGCGCCAACTGTCGTGGTGGTGCACAAATAGATGCCATAGGTAGGCTTATCTTGGGGCCGATGGACGCTGGAGGGTACCGGGGAGGGTAGGTGCGTGTAGAGACGCACACGGAAAGACACAAACACACACCAATTTACCCAGGTTCAGGGCTCTCGTGAGGAGATAAAACCCCTACTCCTGCTTGTCTGATCTATATATGGTGGACTACAACTGAGTTACAAGATGCTCCTTGAGCTGTATGGGATGAACTACGAGCTCTAGGCTCTCTACCGAGTCTCGGAGTATCACTCTGGCTTTCTGTTGGCTCTTGAGGGAAAAGTCTAAGTGTCTACGCGTGAAGAGAATGAACCGTCCAAGCGTCCCCGTAAGAGGAGCCCCTGGTGCTCCTTATATAGGGAAACCCAGGGCACAGAGTTAGGGCTGACGTTGGTGCTGGCGTAGGCAGCACTGTGGCCATGACGGGGCCTCTGACTGCTTCCGTCACTCCGGCGTGGCATGTCCAATCCATCAACTCCTGTGCACTGCTCCACGGTACTGCATCGGTCAGCAGCATGGAGGCCTGACTGCCCATACCGCGACCACCGAGTCAAGGAGTAGGCAGCGTGTCATGTCCTGCCAGTGGCAGGACGCCTGCCCCATGATTGTAGGGACAAGACGTGAGCCTTGACCAGGCGCCGAGATAGAGCTTCATTCCTCCCGATCCGGCATAGGCATGCCAGATACCTCATGACCTGGTTTCTCCTTTCCTGCACACAAGAAGAACAAAGAAGATTCCGACATATAATCTGCATGATCCGACATAAGGGTATGTCGGTTGGCCTTGACCCGGTTGACTCCGGGTAAGCCTGTATGGTATGTCGGTATACCGTTGACTCGGTCAACTCCGAGTCCACGCTTATTTCGTCATCTTGACCCTACTCGGGGGCTGCCCCCCGACATAATTATATCAGCTGCATGGTCCGCTGTTGGCCGGTTTGTTTGCTACAAACGGCAACTGCGCGAGCTGCAAATGCCGGCCGCCGCTGCTACAACAGTTGGTCGTGTATGCTAAACAAATTTTGCTCATAAGCAACACCGTCATCACACAACTAACATACTCGAAGAAACCGGCTGGCCAGAGTTTTCTCTTTCCCGCAGGACCCCAAGCGGTGGCAGCGGAAGAAACTTTCCGTAGCCGCGGAGACTAGCCTTGGCTCAGATCATACTCCTTTAATCTTTGACGCCGGGGGCTCTAACCAAGTATGGAGTTCTCGCTTTTTCTTCGAACTTGGCTGGTTTGAAATTGAGGACTTCCAAACCCTGGTAGGGAACCAATGGGCTAGGCTTGCCGCGTCGGCAGGGGGTCGAGATATCGTAGATTGGTGGAACCATATGTCGGGAGGCCTCAGGCAGTTTCTCCGGGGCTGGAGCTGTAACATGGGGAAAGAAACTCGAGTGAGCAAGCTGGCGCTGCTGGCTCGGATCCAGGACCTTGACAACAAAGCGGATACATCGGGGCTGGAAGAGGAAGAATGGGTCTTCCGATACCACCTTGAGGAACAATTGCTGCAGATCTACCGCGTGGAAGAGGCATATTGGCGTCAGCGAGGTAGGGTTAAATGGGTGCTTCAAGGAGATGCAAACACTGCCTATTTTCACGCGGTTGCTAATGGTAGGAGAAGAAAATGCCTCATCACCACCCTGCAATCCCATAACGGTCCGATCAGTGACCCGAAGCTAATTCAAGAACATGTTTATGACTTCTATCGGGAGCTCTTGGGCACGGAGGCCCCCCGCCATCTTGGGCTGGCATCAGATACCTGGGCACAAAACTCACGGGTCGCTGCTGAGGACAATGAAAAACTTCTACTCACTTTCTCTGAATTGGAACTTGAAAATTTGGTAATGGAGATGAAATCTAACACGGCGCCGGGTCCAGATGGTTTCCCGGTGACTTTCTTTAAATCCTTCTGGCCGTTATGCAGACATGGGGTCTTGCATATCCTGAACGACTTCATATTGGGCAGAATTGACATCTCCCGTCTCAACTTTGGAGTGCTCTCTTTGATTCCCAAGGTCCCCGGGGCGGACCTTATCTCCCAGTTCAGACCGATCGCGCTAATCAATGTTATCTTTAAGATTGTTTCCAAGGCGTTCGCTTCCAGGCTGGACCCTATCGCTAACAAAGTCATTAGCCCCACCCAAACAGCCTTCATCAAAGGCAGAAATATTCTTGACGGAGCGCTTGCTTTGCTGGAAGTGGTTCATGAGCTGAGGGTTAAAAAGCTAGGTGGGGTTCTCCTAAAACTGGACTTCAAAAAAGCTTACAACATAGTCAACTGGTCATTCCTGATCGAGGTCCTGCGCCGAAAAGGGTTCGACGCAGGCTACATCCATAAGATAGAACAACTGATCTCGGGTGGTCAGACCGCAATCTCAATAAATGGCGAGATCGGGCCATACTTTAGGAACAAGCGCGGAGTGCGCCAAGGGGACCCGCTCTCACCGTTGCTATTTAACTTTGTGGGTGAAGCTCTCGCGGCAATGCTGCCTGCGGCTAACTCGGCAGGCCATATCAAAGGGGTGGTTCCGCACTTGATCCCAGGGGGAATCACTCACCTCCAATACGCAGATGACACGCTGATCTTGATCCAAAACGAGGACCTAGATATTGCAAATCTGAAGTTTCTACTACTCTGTTTTGAGGACATGTCGGGCCTAAAAATTAACTTCCACAAGTCTGAGGTAATTGTGATCGACCAACCCGAACAAGAGCAGCGCAGGGTTGCGAACATGCTCAACTGCAAACTTGGGGGGTTCCCCTTCATTTACCTTGGATTACCAATATCCGACAGGAAGCTGACCATTGAACAGTGGAATTTTCTAGTGAACAAGTTGGCTGGTAAAGTGGAAGTGTGGATGGGCAGGTTGCTGTCCTCGGGTGGACGGCTAATTCTCTCTAATGCCTGCCTGGATGCGCTTCCAACGTATGCCATGGGTCTCTTCTTGCTGCAAGACGGCATTCATGAGAAATTGGATGCCATCCGGGCTAGGTTTTACTGGGAAGGGTCGGGCCCGAAATGTAAATACCACATGGTCAATTGGCCGGCGGTGTGTCGCCCTAAAGAGTGTGGCGGGCTGGGTCTTACCAACACTAAACTCATGAATAAGGCACTGATCATCAAGTGGATTTGGAAGCTTTTTTCGGGTGACAACTCGATCTGGAGTCGGCTGATTAAAGCCAAATATCCGGAAACCAACAACATCTTTGCCACTGCGCCCCAGGGTGGGTCGCAGTTTTGGCGAAGCTTACACAAAATAAAACAGTTATTTAAACTTGGCGCCAAATATGAGGTCAATAATGGTGCCCGCACTTTGTTCTGGAGCGACTGGTGGGTTGGGACGGGTCCCCTTAAGGAGCGCTATCCCAGACTGTTTGCAATTTGTGAGGATCAAAACCTCCTAGTTGGCACTGCCTTCACGCTGGACGGGGTCCGTTTTCGTCGAACGTTTGATCAATCCTTCGCCGGAGAGTGGGAGAACCTTATTACTGAATTGGCAGAGGTTCAGTTGCATCAGGGCGAGGACTTGGTCCGTTGGGCACTCGAACCGTCGGGTAGGTTTTCGGTGGCGTCATTGTACCACAAGCTGGCTCAGGGAGCTACGGTGGCACACAGCTCTGAGCTTTGGGCCGCCAAGCTTCCGTTAAAGATCAAAATCTTCTTATGGCAGCTGATTCTTGATCGTCTCCCCGCCAGTAAACAGGTGGCAGCAAAACATGGCCCCTCCGATGGTCGTTGTGTGCTGTGTGGCGAAGTGGAGGATGCCACACATATTTTCTTCTCGTATTTTCTTGCCAAGGTCGGGTGGAGTGTCCTCAGACAGCTGCTTGGGTGCAGTTGGGCTCCCGCAAACTTCCCACAATGTTTTGCGATTCAACAATCTCTTCTTGGTCGACAACGCAGGGTCAGCTGGGTGCTGTTCTCGGCGTTGTGTTGGGCCTTGTGGACCACGCGAAATAAGCTTACCATTGATGTTGTTGTTCCGAAACACCCCGCTGATGTTATATATAAAATGTGTATGTTTATCCAGGTATGGGCAAATCTCGCAAAGGTACAGGACAAGGAGGCACTTCTGCTGATGTCAAGCGGGCTAAAGGAGATTTATCACGCCATTACACCAGGAAGTAGCCAGTCTTAAGCGTGTTGTCAAGTGGTTTGTGTTCGGCTTATGGCGGGGAGGCCGACCCCTTGAACTCTCTAGTTTTTTTGTTGGCGAAGCTGTATGCCGCAGCACTTGTAATATCGTATGTGAACCTTGTTGCTTTATTAACTTAAAGCAGGGCATTTAATGCCTGGTATCTAAAAAAAAATCTTCACTGGTCGGATCGCTGGTACCCTCTCCCTCCTCTTACCGCCTCGGCGGCAGGAGGGAGAGGGGATCTCATCTCTCCGTTCTGGCCTAGTAGTTAGGGTTTGTGTTTGTCTATTGTGGTACGTCGTTGGGGTGGTGGGAGCGGCGTCCGGGCAAATAAATCTGCCCCAACTCTACTCCCACACCGGCGGTGATCTTCACGGAGACGTCTCGGAGTTGATGGCAGCTTGTGCTTCTCGGTCTGTCGGATCGGCGGCTTGGTTTTATCGCTATTCTTCAGATCTGGCGAGATCAGTTTCTCGGTGTGTCGCTGGTGTTCGTGGTTATCCGTGACGGCGCTGGCGGCCAGGGCGAGGTGGTTCTTTTGGAGCGAGGATGTTTGTCCAGAGGTGGTGGATCTGCCATTCTTCTCCGACTTCATCGATGGGAGGCGACAGTTCTTGGTCCAAGACAACACGGGGACGTCCCCCGGTCGACGTGTGATACGTGTCAAATGTATCTATAATTTTTGATTGATCCATGCTAGTTTTGTGATGTTGTCACATGTTTTTATTATCATATTAATCATTTTTATGCATTTTGTCGGACTAACCTATTGACAAGATGCCCAGTGCCAGTTTCCTGTTTTTGCTGTTTTTGTATTTCAGAAAATCCACAACAGGAAATATCGTCGGATTGAGCTCAAAATTTACGGAGATTTTTTATGCGACGGAAGACACCAGAAGACCAAAGGGCAGCCCTGGGGGCCACCCACAGGGCAGGGACGGCCTCCTGCCGCGGCCCCCTTGGCCCGCGGCTGTGACCCGCCCCTGCTCCTGGTGGTTCTCCTCGGCCCCCTCCGACGCCTATAAAATCCCTAAAACCCTAAAAATGACGGGGCGGCCATTATTTTCTAGAAAAGTCATCCCGAGGCGCCGTCAACTCAAACCCTAGTTCGGGGGTGATTCTGAAGCAGATCCCGACACTCTGCCGGAGGGGAGATCGATCCCGGAGGGCTCTCCATCACCATGCCTTCCTCCGGGATGATTTGTGAGTAGTCCCACCTTGGACCTTGGGTCCATGGCAGTAGCTAGATGGTACTCTCTCTCTCTTGTGCTTCATGTCTTATGATCTTGTGAGCTACCTAACATGATCAAGATCGATTATTGTAATGCTATGTGATGTGTTTGCTGGGATCCGATGGATTATGAAGTTATGATTAGATTGTGCATGATTCTTATATGTTAATTTATGTTCTTGCATGCTCTCCGATGTGCGTAGTTACTTTGGCCAAGTGATTGTGTGTATCTCCAAGAGAGAGTATTTATGCTAGATAGTGGGTTCATGCCCCTTTTTGTTCCTGGGCACGAGTGATAGAAACGTCTAAGGGCGAGGGTGTGCTGTTGCTACTAAGGGTAAAACAGCGGTGTTAAAGTCTATTTTGATATTTAATATTGCTTACTTCATGCGCTTTACTTAATGCAAATGTCTGTTGCTTCCAACTTAATACCGATGGGTGACAGGCTGGATAGCGATCCCACGGTGGACTTTTTAGACAAAGATGCAGTTGGACTCAACGGTCTTTGTTCATTGTCGTGATGCCTACTTAAATATTATCATGTTCTCTTTGTCATAGCTAGATTAAGTTTGTGTTATAATCTTGTCAATTGCCCAGCTGTAATTTGTTTGCCCATCATATGAATGTTCTATTTACTCGAGAGACTCCACTAGTGAACCCATGGCCCCCGGTCCATCTTTTTACATTGATTGCAACCTTTATTCATCACTTTTCACCATCATTACTCCTCTGGTCCATTTTAATAATTCATCTATTTCACTATACGATTAACCGCTTTGTTTTCCGCGAGACCGGAAAGATTGACAACATTTCCACCGTTGGGGGCAAAGTATTTTGGTTGAGTGTGTGTCCACATCTGTTGAAGATTAGGAGCCAGAGATGTTCAACATTCACTTGTTGTTGATTTCAAGGTCCTACTGGTTCGATAAACCTCGGTTCGTTATCGAGGGAAAACTTCTGCTTGCTACATCTCCGCCTTCACTTGGGGCACCACCAAACTCTTCATCAGTAGCAATCAAGCTCTTTTCTGGCACCGTTTCCGGGGATCTTGGAGCTACAGCAAGGGTAGTCTCACACTCTCAATCACTTTACTTTGTTTTTGTCTTGCTTGTTTTATTTCTCGTTAGCTTATTTTTCCTGTTGCAAAATTTTAAAACCCAAAAAAATTAGTGTAATCTTTATTCCTGTCTTGTTATTTTATTTTATCATTATGTCTTCCACTGAAAACACAAAGTTGTGTGACTTTACTAGCACTAATAACAATGATTTCATATGCTCTCCAATTGCTCCACCCGCTACTAAAGCGGAATTTTTTGAAATTAAGCCAGCCTTGATAAATCTTGTTATGAAAGAGCAATTTTCTGGTGCTAGTACTGATGATGCCGCCTCTCATTTAAATAACTTTGTTGAGTTATGTGATATGCAAAATTATAAAGAGGTAGAAATTAACATCATAAAACTGAAGCTTTTCCCTTTCTCTTTGAGAGGGAGAGCAAAAGAATGGTTATTGTCTTTGCATTGAAATAGCATTGATTCTTGGATTAAATGCAAAGATGCTTTTATTGGAAAATATTATCCGCCTACTAAAATAATACAATTAAGGAGTAACATTATGGACTTTAGACAATTTTATAATGAACATGTTGCTCAATCTTGGGAGAGAATGAAATTTATGTTTAAAAATTGTCCCACACATGGATTAACTATGTGGATGGTTATCCAAACTTTTTATGCAGGTTTGAATTTTTCTTCAAGGAACCTCTTGGACTCGGCCGTGGGAGGCACCTTCATGTCCACAACATTAGGTTCAACAACTAAACTCTTGGATGAGATGATGACAAATTATTCACAATGGCATAGCGAAAGAGCTCCAAGTGGTAAGAAGGTAAATTCTGTCGAGGAAATTTCCTCTTTGAGTGATAAGGTTGATATGATTATGTCTATGCTTGCTACCAATTAGTCCCATATTGATCCTAATAATATCCCACTTGCTTTATTAATTCCCCAAGAAAAGGATCAAGTTTATGTTAATTTTCTTAATAGAAGTAACTTCAACAATAATGCTTATCGAAATAATTTTGGTAGTAACAACTATAAGCCTTATCCTCCCAATAATAGCAACTCTTATGGCAATTCCTATAGTAATTCTTATAATCCTAATAAGAATGTGTCCTCTAATTTTTAAAATGTTTTAAAATAATTTATCACTTCGCAAAAAGCTTTCAACAAAACTGTCGAAGAGAAACTTGAAAAACTGGATAGACTTGTCTCTAAAGTGGAAGATCTTGCTCATGATGTTGAAATTTTAAAATTAGAACCACTCATCTTCAAGACAAGCCTACTGAATCTATAAATGCTATTTCTATTCAAATTAATGAGAATGAAAGGATGATGGCTTGCTTGAAAGCTAGGTGGGCTAGAGAGAAAGAAGAAGCTAGAATTGCTTAAATGAATAGGAAAACTGTTAAAGTTTATACTATCCAAACTACTAATGAGGAACCTCCTAGCCTATTTAAAGATGATGAAATTGATTTTGATAATTGCAATCTTACTGAAGTCATAAAGTTCCTACAAAAACTTGCTAAGTCACCGGATGCTAGTAAATTAAATATTGCGTTCACCAAACATATTACCGATGCTCTCATCAAGGCTAGGGAAGAAAAGATTAAACTTGAAACTTCTATTCCTAGAAAATTAGAATATGGATGGTAACCCACTATTAAGATGAAAATAAATGACTTTTATTGTAATGTTTTGTGTGATCTTGGTGCTAGTGTTTCTATTATGCCTAAAAGTTTCTATGATATGCTCAATTTAAATCCTTTGGAAGAGTGCTATTTAAATGTTCATCTTGCTGATTCTTCTAAGGAGAAACCTTTGGGTAGAGTTGATGATGTCCTTATTGTTGTTAATGATAACTATGTTCCCGTTGATTTTATTGTTATGGACATTGAGTGTAATGCTTTTTGTCCTATTATTTTGGGGAGACCGTTTTTGAGAACCGTTGGTGCCATTATTGATATGAAAAAGGAAAATATAAGATTTCAGTTCCCCCTCAGAAGAGGGATGGAGCACTTCCCTAGAAATAGAAAAAATATTCCTTTTGAATCAATCATAAGGTCAAGCTATGCCCTTGATGTTGCAAAGGCCTCCAAAAAAACATGATATTTGGCATTGCGCCTAGCTAAAAGGCGTTAAAGAAAAGCACTTGTTGGGAGGCAACCCATCTTTTACTTTCAATTTGATTTTTTACTTTTCTTGAGTCTTGAAGTTGTTGCCTCTATAGAAACTTCATTGTATCGTTTTATTTTGGTTTTTTGTGCCAAGTTTAGCCTCTAATGCATTGAAAGTGCGAGGTGTTGTTTTGCTGTCCAGAAACAGATTTTTGTCCTTCACTGTTCGACAATCCAAAAAATCTCTCAATGTTATATTTATCTGAAATTTTTAGAAGGCAAACCTGATACTTTTATCTATCTTTCGTTAGTTTTGAGTTTTCTGATTTGAGCTACATAAGTGACTCGAAAAATTCGATCTTTACAGACTATTCAGATTTTGACGGATTTTGCTTTTATTTTGTATTCTTCTCTTTACTATCGTCAAATGTGATACTCTAGAGGTGGAGTGCCACATTGAGGCTTAGTCAACAGTATATAATTCCTAATAAATTTGTTTTGCAATTTTTCTTGAGTTGAACACATGTGCATTTAAATTTATGAGCACTAACCCTCTAATCAGTTTATGAGAAATTTTGTGTGAAGGGAGTTTTTAAGTTCCAAAGGAGAGGATAATGAAGAAATTTAAGATGGATCAGAGCTCAAGCTTGGGGATGCCCCCATGGCACCCCCTCTGAATATCAAGAACTATCAAGCGTCAAAGCTTGGGGATGCTGAAGGCATCCCCTCTTCTTCATCGACTATCATGAGGTCGTATTCGTTGAACTAAGTTTTTATCACTTTACATATTATGTGCTATACTTGGAGCGTCTTTTTACTTTCAGTTTTGTTTGTTCATTTCTGGTCATATGCTTGTTGGATCCTTGCTTTGTTTATGTGGGAGAGAGACACGCTCCGCTTTTTCGTTTGAATACTCCTGTGCTTCGCTTATATTTTGTTGAGTATTCTTAGCTACTGTTTGTTTGCTAGTGAGCTCTCGCTTTTAGCTTTTATCTCATTTAGAGCTGCTAGTAGTTGTTGTTAAACTCTCTTGTTCTTCACCTATATTTGTTGGAGAGTTGTTATTGATAAATTGCTTGAATTGTCAAAGTGACAAAATGCTATTCATATGATAGTGGAATGAAACGAAAGACTGCATAGTATTGTAGATCATTGTGTGGATACTTGATACTTCTCATTTGTTTTGAGATATTAAGATGAATGCTTAAACTTGCTGGTTATTTTAGTGGAATTGATTAGTAAATAAATACTGTTAAAATCTTGAAACTGTGTGGTGTTTCGTAGTTGTTAATTCATTAAGCTAATCTTTCCATCAAAAGAATTGTTTGGTCAATAAGGGAGACGGTGTGGAGCTTTTATGGTTATGATTGACTAATGTCTTATGTTACTCTGTTACCGGTTAATATTAGATGTTTTCTTCAAATACCTTCTTTGCTAAGCCTAAAAATTCGTACTGAGTGTATGGTTCACTCGTGCATCCAAATCCCAAAGCCAAACTATCTTGCCAGCTGAGTCCACCATATCTACCTATGCATGGTATTTCTTGCCATTCCAAGTAAATTTGTCATGTACTATCTTTAAAAATTCAAAATATTCCTTTTTGTGCCTCTGTTTTTAAGCTCATGAGGGAGCAGTAGAGAGCTAGATATAACTCGTGACGAGAAAGGTCATTCCCCCTTTCACCTGGTGTCGATGGATTACGTCTTCACTTGAATCAACCCGAGAGAAGCTTAAGCAAAAATATAAATATAACTCACCATTCCTCCGCGCAATGAAAATCTGAGAAATCAACGTGCCACAACGACATGTGCCTCGCTGCATGCAACAGGCCTGTTTATCGACTCACAAAGCCTCGTTGGTGATGGTGCTTTCTCGAATCTTACAATGGTGGAGGCTCGGCGTCTCTTTCGGCGTTCATCTCAGCGGTGCTGGAGTTGGGCGGCGGCGGCTTGATGACTGTTAATGATGGAGTTTGGTGGTGCCCCAAGCGAAGTCGTGGATGTAGCAAATAGCAATTTCCCTCAGTGAAGAACCAAGGTTTAATCGAACCAGTAGGACTTTGAAATCAACAACGAGGTGCACGTCAACGATCTCTGGCGCTTAACCGTCAACGAACATGGACCTGCACACACTCAAATAATTACTTTGCCCCCAATGGCAGGAAGGTTGTCAATCTTCCCGGTCTGCTGAAAACAAAGCGGTTAACCATATAGTGTAGTAAATGAATTTATGGAAACGAACCAGCGAGCAAGTGAATATGAAAAGCAAGTAAATGAGGTTGTAAACAATGTAAAAAGATGGACCGGGGGCCATGGGTTCACTAGTGGTGTCTCTCCAATAAATAAAATACTCATATGACGGGTAAACAAATTACAGTTAGGCAATTGACAAGATTATGACACAAACTTAATCTAGCTATATCAAAGTGTTCATGGTAATATTCATGTAGGCATCACAACAAGGAACAATGACCGTCATCCAACTACAACTTTGTCTAAAAAGTCCACCTAGGGATCGCTATCCAGTCTGTCACCTATCGGTAATAAGTTGCAAGCAACAGACATTTGCATTAAGTAAAGTGTATGATGTAAGAAATATTTATAATCACATAGACATAAACACCGCTGTTTTACCCCTAGTCGCAATAGCACACCCTCACGTTTCTGTCACTCGTGCCCAGGCATAAGAGGGGGCATGAACCAACTATCTAGCATAAATACTCTCTCTTGGAGACACAAACAATCAGTTGGCCAAAGTAACTACACACATCGGAGAGCATGCAAGAACATAAATTAACATATAAGAACCTTGCATAATCTGATCACAACTTCATAATCCATCGGATCCCAACAAAGACATCATATAGCATTACAATAGTCGATCTTGATCATGTACGGCAGCTCACAAGATCATAAACATGAAGGCACAGGGAGAGATACAATCGTCTAGCTACTGCCATGGACCCATAGTCCAAGGTGGAAGTACTCACACATCATCCCGGCAGAAGGCATGGCGATGTAGAGCCTTCCGGGATCAATCTTACCTCCGATAGGGTGTCGGGATTTGTCTTCTGAATCTCCCCGAATTAGGTTTCGGGACGGCGGCGACTTCGGGTGGATTTCATGGAAAATAATCACCGCCTCGACGTTTTTAGGGTTAAAGTGAATTTATTAGTGTCGGAGGGGGTGCCCCAGGCGTAGGGGCGAGTCCCACCCGCCAGTCAAGGTGGACCCACAGCCAGGGGTCGCGCCTGCCATGTGGGTGGCCCCTCACGCTTCCCTCTGGTCCCTGTCTTCGTCATGGTGTAAAAATAATTCCCGTAAATTTTGTCCAATTCCAAGGAAATTTCCAGAAGTAGATTTTCTGAAATAGAAAACAGCAAAAACAGGAAACTGGCATTGTGCATCTTGTTAATAGGTTAGTCCAATAAAATACCTAAAAATGATATAATAAGATAGTAAAAACTTGTGACAATGGCACATAACAAGCGTGGATCAATCAAAAATTATAGTCATGTTTGACACGTATCGGCATCCCCAAGCTTAACTCCTACTCGTCCTCGATTAGGTAAGTGATAAAAAAGATAATTTTTGGTGAGACATGCTACCGACATAATCTTGATCAAAGATAGTAATGTAAAGCACATGATATGAATGAATTGATCCAAAACAATTGTCTGTAGTTGATAACAAGCAAACAATGGGTAACCAAGTTGCATCATCCAAGCAAAAACTTTTCATGAATAGTACTTTGGAGACATCAAAACATAAAGATTGACATAACATGAAAGTTCTCGAGGTAATAGTTTCTTGTCAAAAGTATTTGAAGTCAACACAAAGGAAGATGTTGGGGTTATGCCGAACAGGTACCTTCATGAAGGAGACTAAAGCCAGCATACCAGGGTGGCCCATAGTGGTGGTAAGCCGAAATCCGGCTTACCGGACAGCCCAGTACGATGAAGCGCAGGAGGCCCATCCGGCTAAGGGAAGGTTCCAGAAGCCAGCCTGCATTGAGGATGAATTAGCGCTCAAGGCAAGGCCCAAGCCGGGTTAGAGTAGAAATCTGTGACTTAGTCGTTTAGGTTTCCTCCTGTAAGCCCTAGGTCCGGACGCCTTTATAATCCGGCCTACGGGACGCCTTAGGGCAACAGATAGCTTTCATTGTAATTGGCGCATATTGCCTTATAGTGAATTATAGCAGCACGTAGGGTTTCGCCACCGTTGCGAGATCCGAAGCTGGGTAAATTCTGGCTCATCCCGTCACCGGAATCTCCCGCATCTCCTATACCCACCTCTCTACCTAACTCGATGGCACTCCTATCGCGGCTAGATTCAACAATACCACGACAGTTGGCGCCCACCGTGGGGCAAGAGATGTCCGGGGTTACGTTCCGGGCGGGATCTACTGGCGGAATCGGCGACACCATCGCGGTTGGCTTGGTGAGCTACTTCGACGAGACAGGAGCTGGCCACGTCTTCAACGACGGCTTTTGGACGCCGGCAAAGGAGGATCCCGCCGGCTGGTCCACGGTCTCCATCGGTGGCATCAACATCTCCATCGGCTTCACTGCCCAGGATTTGGATGATCTCGGCTTCACCTCGAGCATGCCCGCCACCCACCCCAGCAACTTCGACGACGGATCGGAACTGGACTCTGAGGAGATTGCCGATCTGGATCTAGCTTTCGACGCTGATGATGAAGATTCCGAAGACGACGCAAGTTCCACTATGGCGACGCCGGACTTCCACTTCGTTGGCATCCTAGGAGAATCTGGCTCTAACGAGCCGATGACAGAACCTGAGTCTATCCTTCCTGCTTTATAGGTCGGGGCTGATTCAGAAGCCGGATCAGGGGACACTGCCCATATGGAGCAGGACCTCGAATCTGAAGGAGAATCCGACGATTTTAGTCGGAAAGTTGCATCCTGCTTAGGACGCCCTGTCGAGGTCTTAATGGGCGATGTCGTCTCTGATCCAAAGGATGACCCCAATGCCTCGAAAGCCGCCAATGGCGAAGAAAAAACTCCAGAAGCCGGAAATCAAAAGGTGGACTTTATGCCACCACTGGCTCCAATGAAGGGAACTAGTAGATTGCCGGCTGCAGGAGACGACATTAACACTACAGCCGGCGAAGCAATAGAGAAGGAGTACGAAGAAAGGATGGCAAAGTACAAGGAACTGCTAACTCCACTTCCTCCTAACGCATCGCTGGCCGACATTGAAAAACGTCGCGCCCAACTGGAAGACCAGGCAGCCCAGATAGCGGAGCGCGAAGTTGAGCTCACAAACAAGGAAACGGAGTTCATCCGGAAGCAGAGAGAAAAGGGGGCCGACGATGTTTTTCGTCCGGCTCGCGACAAGAATCTGCACAACAGGTTGGATTTCAGCAGCAAGTGGGAAGCCGACCATGTTAATTCAGTCTGGAGAAAGTACCACCACCGACGTGACCCGGTGACTAATTTGTGTTACTTCAACACCCCAGCCAAAAACATGGAGGCGGCCCAGGAAGTCATGTTCGACAAATCGTTGGACCGTGACGCTCGCCTCAAATATTCGGCTTATCTACTGGAGGTTGCACAGCAGCAGCAAAATGACTCGCAGGTCAAGTCGGGACGGCTAGTTGACGACTCTCGTCTTTGCAACTTGACGGCCAAGAAGCTGATGGCTGCTGCACCTGCAGACCCAGATGATGATCCAGCCGGCTCAAGCAGCCACAACAAAGGTGGCGATAAGGACCCGAAGGACAAGCAGCCACCTAGAGGTGCGGAATCCCGGACAGGTTCTTCATGCCATCGTGAAGCTGGTAAAAGACGAGGAGGACATTAAAGCCAGGAGCGAAAGGAGGACCCTCGCAAGGAGAAGACGACACCATCTCAAAGGGAGGATAACAGAGATAAAATGCCACCTCCACCGCCGCCTCCACCGCGCAAAGAGGGAGATAACCCCTCCAAGTACATACCCCCTCCACGACGGCAAAGGACTCCAAGCCCTCCGCGTAACGCGAGTTGGGTGAGCCAAAGCCGTCACAGGGATGAACCAAGGCGAGGAAAATCAGTTGATAAGCCGCCATCAGCTAATGATGTTCGAAGCCTAATCGAGGAGAGGAAGTCGGCCAGAGATGCCCAATACCTCGGCCCCAAGTGTTTTGGCAGAACAATCAGAGAGAAAATCCTACCTACAACTTTGTCGAACGTAACAAAGATGGTGGAGAAGTACAACAATACGGCTAATCCTGAGACCTGGCTCTCAGATTACGTCAGTGCCCGCGACATATACCAAGGCAGCACCGACTCCGCAATGCGATTCTTGCCCCTGATGTTAACCGGGACGGCACGCATGTGGATTGAAGGTTTGCCAGAAAAGACAGTTCATACTTGGAGTATCATGAAGCGGGTCTTTATTCAGTATTTCCAGGGCACGTATAAACGCCCTGTCGGAGAACTGTCCCAGGAACTGGGGGTGTCTCGAGAAGGATCGAGTAAGGGGTTGAACACGGAATCAAACAACCCTCAACGTGCTCCGGCGACGGTGCTCATCGGACTCGCTGCGGGACAGCACTGCAGAAAGAGAACGCCCGGTCTTACCCAGGTTCAGGGCCCTCTTGTGGAGGTAAAACCCCTACGTCCTGCTTTGGTGTATTGCACTGCTCGGAGAGTTTATAGTACAAGAAGAGCTTGCCGAGCTCGAGGTGTCTAACAATGGCTACTTGCTAGTCTTCAGATCTAGGGTTCTTGGGTAAGCTCCTAGACTCCAAAAACCGAACCCCTTGCTTGGGCGCACCCCTTCTCCTTTTATAGGCGTCTTGGACCTCTTCTGCCCAAACATTTGGGCGGGAAGGGTTACCACACGGCGACGATGGAGGAGGCGCGGTGCACGATAAAGGTGAAGTCCACCATAAAGGTAAAGCTCGTGGACGCGGTCCACGGCAGGGGGACGGCGTCACCAAAGCTGAAAAGGGGCACCGACCAGCTGGACGGCGGGCTGGCGCTTGCCGAGGTGGGAGGTGACCCACGGTGATGTCGTCCTTGGAGCGTAGCTGCAGACGGTTCCCTTATCACCAAAGAGGCAATACTCGTTGTCCGCTTTGCTTGGCTCCGCTTTGTTGACTGCTTTATACATGGAAATGGCAACTACGGCGTCGTCGTCATCGCGCGTAGGCACGCGCGTCACTCTGCACATGGCGCAGAGCCCATGTGCACTCTGCCGCGGGGGCAGAGATTGCTTCACGAGGAAGGAGCTTCGCGAGGCAAAAAGCCTCGCCGAGCCCTTCAGCTTGGTCCTTAGCAGAATTGCGGGCGGCGTCGGATATGCCTTGTCGAGTTGCGATCCCTCGCCAAGGGAGAGAATCCTTGGCGAGGAGAGAAAACCCTTCGCGAGGGAAAAATCCTCGCGAAGCTCGCCAGGCTTGGAGAGCCTGGTCCTTAGCAAAAATCATCCAAAGAATCTCGTGGGCCCTGGCAGGCCGGCCCGTGGTACCCTGGTTTCCACTGTGCCGACAGTAGCCCCCGGGCCCGCGACGGGCACGCCGAGGCCCATGACGAAGGCGAAGCGTCGAGGGGCCAAAGATGCCTGACAGGGCCGCGACACGTGGAGCACTGCGGTTGCACCCGCGGCCACGACCTCCTCGGCTCCAACGGGCGACGTGGCGGGGCCCGCCACGACTTGGGAGCCGGTCAATAAAGCCTGGGCGCGCAGGCAGCATCCGTCACTTCTCCCATTACTCCGCCGCCCTCTTCTCCAAAAACCCCTTCTTCCTCCCAGAGCTCGTCGCTTCCGAGGTCTTCGTCTTCGAGTTTTCCTTCCGGCGGCCATGGCTCCCAAGAGGGCAACCGACGGCCAGAAGGGCAAGGCCGCGATGCAGACCAGCACGTCTGCGGCGGCGGTGCAGGGCGCCGCGCCCCAGGGGACGATGCCGGAGTCTCTCGTCGGCGCGGCGACGGTTTCCAGGGCGCGGAACCTGGTGGCCGCCAACACCCACGAGCTCGGCGCCACCAGCATAGCGCCCGGCGGCAGCAAGGTCGGCGTGGGGTACTACCCCGTCTTCTTTCACACGCTCTACGCCGGCCTCGTTCCTCCCTTCTCCAGCTTCCTCCTGGCGATCCTTGAAGCGTACCGGATCCAACTCCTTCATCTCCACCCCAACTCCGTGCTCATTCTCGCCATCTTCGCCTACCTCTGCGAGGCATACGTCGGTGTCCACCCCTCGGTGGCGCTCTTCCGTAGCTTCTACTCCCTCCGGAGCACCAAGTCGAACGAGCGGTTCGGGTGCGTCTCCTTCCGCGTCGCCGCCGCCAGAAGTGACGAGTACATCCCTATCGCTTGGCAGGGGGAGAATGCCATCACCGAGGTGACGAAGAAGGTGGAGAAGTTCCGCGAGAAGTGGCTCTTCGTTCGCACCAAGTCGTCGAACCGCAACCTGGAGGTACCCGTGGCGCCGCCGAGGAAGTGGGCGCGTTGGGCGAGTGGTGACTTCGAGGGCCCTAAGCTTGTGGCGGTATACGAGCATATTCAGGTGCTCCGCGAGGCCGGGCTCACCGGCCAGATGGTGGCGATGGATTTTGTTGCACGCCGCATTGCTTCTCTTCAATGGCATTCGGCGCCGATGTGGACCTATTCAGGCCCGGATGATAGGATGCGCCTCAGCCCCGATGATCTCTCTCCGGACGAGCTGAAGCAGATCATGAAGGCCCTCTTTGCCACGACATCCATTTCACCCCCAAGCAACGACGACGCCTTGCCGCTGTTCGTCTATGTGGATGAGAGCGTGCGCGAGGCCCGTAGGCTCCTACCCCTCTTTGATGAATGGGGCATCAGACCCGCGAGGCTCGTCGGGTCCCGCCGCAACCCGTGGGCGGCGGAGCAGGAGCAGGCGGCTGACGCGCTGGAGCCGGACGAGGATGAAGAGTCCGGCGAGGATGAGGCTTCCCGAGGCGCCAACCCCTCTGGCGAGGATGCAGGTTCAAGGAACGCGCCGCCCGGCGCGGACCTCCAGGAGATTTCCTCTAGCGGCGACGAGGACGCCTTCCGCGTGGTCCGTTCCCAACGCCCTACGGAGGAGGAGGGCAGCAGCAGGAGAGGGCGTCACGAGCCCCGCACCAAGGCCCTCCACGACAAGGACGCCGGGGCCGCGTCGAGGGATGCTCCTCCCGAGAAGGCAGCGGCGCCTCCCAAAGAGGCCGGAGCGAGCGCCCTCCAGCCGCCCAAGGGGAGAGCGGCCGACGAGTAAGTTTGGTCCTTTCTTTCCTTTCAACATTTGCTTCAGAGAATCTCCTCCTGAGGGGTCTTTGCTTCGCTTGTGTTTCTTCAGCGTACCCGCGGCGCCAAAGAGGCGGCGTCTCCGCAAGCTTGGGGAGATCGCCAGCGCCGCCGAGGAGGCGCCTGTGGCTGACGAGCCGCAGCAGGTGGCCGTCGAGCCGCGGCAAGCGGCTGACGAACCGCGACAATCGGCTGACGAGCCGAGGCCGGCGACTGACGAGCCGCAGCAAGCAGCTGTGGGGTCGCAGCAAGAGACAGTCCCTCCCGCAGGTGAGCACCGCGCGGAGGTGGTGGTGGTCGAGGAGGTGACGACGCCTCCATCTAGGGGAGCTTCTCCCCCCGTGGTTGAGCACCACGAGGAGGAGGTGATTGAGCTGGCGACGCTCCCGCCAACTCGGGCTGCTACTCCTCCTGCGGCCGAGCACCGCGAGGAAGAGGAAGCGGTTGACGAGGAGATCGTCCTGGAGCCGCCCCCAGAGACGGAGGAGGCTCCAGCAAGAAGGGCGGACGCGCCCGAGGCCGCTACAGACGCGGCCACCGTTGAAGGGGCGGGGAGCGCCCCCGAAGAGCAAGAGGTGGTGGTGCCTCTGGAGCCCCCAAGCGGCGGGGACGGGGGCGAGAGGACGCCCAGCCCCCTGAGAGCTCTCGACGCGGGCGGCGAGGAGGGCGCCCCCACGAGCCCCCAAGCTGCGACGGAGGCCGCTACAGGCTCGGGGAAAGGTGCCCTGGGCGCCTCGACGAGCGTCGAGGCCTCTGCGCCCCACAACGACGCAGGGGTCCTGGCGCTGAGTGAGCCGCGCCCTCGCGCGGTTCGCCGCGACGTTGTCTTCCGCCAATCGCGGCAGGCGCTCGACGAGCTGGCGGCGCAGCTCGCCGAGGAAGATCTCGCCAGGGAGAAGGAGCGGGCGAGGCTCGCAGACGCCTGGGCCCTTCTCCACGAGCGGGTGGAAATGTGCCGCCGGCAGGACGCGGCGGCAAGGGCGGCGCGCGAAGAAGCGATGCGCTTCGCGAAGGAGACCCGCGACAGCGTCAAGCGGGAGGCGGCGGAGGTCATGGACCAGCTGGACGCCGCCCGGGAGGCGCTGAAAACGGAGACCACCGCCAAGCACCAGGAGCTGGCGGCCGCAGAGGAGAAGCTCGCCAACGAGTCCGAGGCCACGAGGACCAGCTTGAAGGAGTTGCGCGAGCAACTGGATGCCCGCGAGGGGCAGCTAGCGCCTCGCGAGACCGAGCTGAAGCGGCGCGAGGAAGAGCTCTCCCTCCAGGAGAACGAGTTGCGCCAACGCGAGGAGCAAATCCAACTGCTCGAGGCGGCCCAGGCCATCCGCGAGGGGCAACTGCAAGAGCGCGAGAATTCGGTGGCCAGGAGCGAGGCCACCCGCAAGGAGCGCCACGACAAGGCCAACGCCGACCTTGCGCTGAAGCAGAAACGGACCCAGGAGGAGGCCGACGCCAGGGTTGAGCGCATCCGCGAGAGCCTCGCCAACGACTACGACGCCAAGGCCAAGATGCAGGAGGAGCGCTTCACAACCAAGCGCACCGAGTTCCTGCACAAGATCGAAGGGCTCGAGAAGTCGGAGAGGGAGTTGACCTCTCGCCTCAAGCGCGCCAAGGAGGCGCAGACTCGCGCGGAGAAAGAGATCGCCGCCCTGAAGGCGGACCTGGGCGACCTCCAGCAGCAGGTGGGGCCGGCCGCGGACCGCGCGGAGCAAGCGCGAGACTCCGCGCAGCACAGCCGGGCCATGACGCGCCAGCGCCAGCTCATGCTCCACGAGTTGGTCCGCCGCGCGAACGCCATTGGGGACGACATGAGGATTGAGGTCCCCCACTTCCCCTCCGGAGGAATCGACGACGAGGCCGCACACACGCACTTCTTCGGGCAATTCCTCGAGGAGCTCGAGAAGGTCGCAAAGCGCTTCAACGAGCGTGTCGTGGCGGAGAGCCGCGATCTCCTCGTTCTCGCCACCAGCCGCGTCTTCAGCAACCTCCTGAAGCTCTGGCCCTCGTTCAACCTCGAGGCCGTGATGGAGCCGGTCGAGATCCGCAGCAAGGCGGGGGAGGCTGCTGAGGTGCTCGCCAGGAAGTACGACCAAGTCTTGGTCGATGAAGACGAAGGCGACGGCGAGGAAGGCGCCCTGGAGGCGGGAGCTGCCGTGGACGGAGCGGGCACCTCAGGAGGCGCGACGGCCTGAACTCCTTCCTGTAGCTGGTCGTGCATGGGGCACATTATCGTGGTATTTTGGTTGTAAACTTTGTAAGAACTTGTTAAGTTATATTGGAGTGCGCCTGTGAACGTCCCTCGGGTGGCTTTTGTCTTTTCCCTTCATGTCTTTTTCGCTCTACGTCTTAGGACCCTCTCTTGGCGCTACACCACCGCCGCTTCGGTATGTGAGAGTCAGGGCTCCACAAGGCCGGGGGGTGTGTGAGGCCTCAAGAAGTAAGAGCTCCTCGAAGCGCGATGCTTGGGGCCCCCCTTTGTCGTGCAAGCAGCCCATGAGGCGTAGGAGAGAGAAAAGAGACTCGAGGGGCAAAAACCAGCGAGAGGAAATTCGACCAAGTGTTTGTACTTAGCTTAACGAGGCATTCTGCCTTGGAGAGGGTGTCGGTTCCCCGGCGAGATGTTTTTGCCTTGATGCTGCCTGAGGCTTGGCGAGCCTGCTTTCCTGCACTTGGAGAGATAGGCGTACCCACAAGCAGTATATAGCTAGAGAGTCTTATGGTGCTCGTAGGTTCCTTCATGTGTGTCTTGCGAGGAGAACAGGCACCAAGGTTTTGGTGATCCTTGGTGAGTTGACGTGCGCGGGAGCTGACCCATGAGTTCAGAGCTCCTTGGGAGTTGACATGCATGAGAGCTGACCCGCAAGTTCAGAGCTCGGATCCCTTGGGTTTTAGGTGCTGCCGGGATGCTCCCGTGGCATGGCACCCTGCTAGCCCCCGCTCGTGAGATACACAGGAGGGATCATACGAGCGAGAATAAATAGTAATAACAGCTTTGCCGAAGCCGCAAAATATGCTGGCGCGATGCGCAAGAGTTCAAATTGACCTGAAACATAGGTTCATTACACTGGCGTGGCCAGAAGCACAAAAAATCCGCCATGCTCTTGGCATGGGGTCCACATTCTGTGGCTGAGACTCTCGAGAGGCGTGCCCGAGGCAGACGCATGTAGAGAGAGCTCAGGGGGCCCCTATGCGGGGGTGGCTTTTAGCCTGCGTTCCACCATGACCGGCATGGGGATCCACCTCGCCAAGACATGGTGCCTGAAGAGGTTACCATGCCGAGGCTTGGTGGCTTGGGAGTCTTCTCGAACGGCCCGCGGCAACGTATAGTAGAGAGGGGAGCCCGAAGTTTTTCCTCGTGGAGGATGATGGCGCGTGGCTCTCCCTTGATGCAAAAAATTGCTCGCCGAGGGCGATCAGGGGTAGAACTTGCGCAGGTGCTGGATGTTCCAGGGGTTGGCGACAGGGATGCCGTCCTCCGTCTCGAGCCGCGCGGAGCCAGGCCTGGCGATGTGCACGACTCTGTAGGGGCCTTCCCACATTGGTGAGAGCTTGTGGAGGCCTGCCCTGGAGAGGATTCTCCTCAGGACAAGGTCTCCTGCTTCGAGAGTGCGCGGGCGGATGTGGCGGCTGTGGTAGCGGCGGAGGTCTTGCTGGTACCTTGCCGCTCTCAGGGCCGCATTGCGGCGGAGCCCTTCAAGCAGCAGCAGGTCGTCGTTGCGGAGTTCGTCCACCTCAGCCTCCTTGAAGGCCAAGACTCGCGGAGAGCCATGAGTGATCTCGCTGGGGAGGACGGCTTCAGCGCCATAGACGAGGGAGAACGGCGTCTCACCAGTTGGCTTTGTTGGCGTGGTGCGGATGGACCAGAGCACCGAGGGGAGCTCATCGATCCAATGCTTGCCGCTGGCCTTGAGGCGGTTGAAGCTTCTCGTCTTGAGGCCCTTGAGCACCTCGGCGTTGGCTCGTTCGGCCTGCCCGTTGCTTCGTGGATGCGCCACCGAGGCGTAGCAGATTTGGGCACCGATGCTGCCGCAGTAGGACTTGAAGGCGCCACTGATGAATTGTGAGCCGTTGTCGGTGATGATGCGGTTGGGCACGCCGAAGCGGCAGACCAGGCTCCTTATGAATTTTACCGCCGATTTCGCCGGAATGGTGCGTACGGGCTCCACCTCAGGCCACTTGGTGAATTTGTCGATGGCGACGTAGAGGTAGCGGTAGCCCCCGAGCGCTCGCGGGAAAGGCCCCAGCAGGTCCAGCCCCCAGACCGCGAACGGCCAGGAGAGCGGGATCGTCTGGAGTCCTTGCGCGGGCTGGTGGATTTGCTTGGCGTGGAATTGGCATGCGTCGCAGGACTGGACGATTTCGGCAGCATCTTGAAGCACTGAGGGCCAGTAGAAACCACTCCGGAAGACCTTGCCTGCAATGGTGCGCGAGGAAGAGTGGTGGCCGCACTCGCCGCTGTGGATGTCGTTGATGAGCTGGCGGCCTTCCTCGGCCGGGACGCACCGCAGCGCAACCCCATTGGGTCGCTTGCGGTACAGGTCTCCGTCGTGGAGGCAGTAGGACTTGGCCTGGCGAGCAATTCTCTCGGCCTCTGCATCGTCTTCGGGGAGGGCTCGGTTCTGCAGGTAGTTCTTGATCTCGTCGATCCAACCAGTGTCTTGTCGTACCAGGGTTAGCAGCAAGCGATCGCCCGAGGGCAAACCACAGTTTGGTGCTCCGCTCGGTGGGGCAGGTGGGAGCTCCTCGTCGATGCTGATGTTGACCACAGGTTGCTTGACCGAGGCCTTGGTGAGCCTCTCCTCGAATACTCCAGGCTTCTGGGCTTCTCTTCTTGCTGCTCGCCGAGCAATTTCATCTGCCTCTTGGTTTTCTGCCCGCGGGATGTGCTTGAGCTCCATTCCCCTGAAGTGCTTCTCCAGCTTGCGTACCTCTTCAAGGTAGGCCACCATGTAGGTGTCCTTAGGCGTGTAGCTTTTGTTGGAGAAGTTGACGAGGAGCTGGGAGTCGCCCTTGATGAGGATGTACTTAATGCCGAGGGCGATGGCAGCTCTGAGCCCGGCGAGGAGGCCTTCATACTCAGCGATGTTGTTGGAGACCTTGTCGTTGTCTTTGAAGCACAGTTGGACGGCGTAGTAGAGCTTGTCGCCTGTCGGTGAGGTGAGGACGGCACCAGCCCCTGCACTCCTGGCCGCGAAGGCGCCGTCGAAGTGCATGGTCCAGTGGCTTGGTGTCGTCCCTCCTGAGGCTGTAGCTTCCTCCTCTGGAAGCTCTTCTTCTTTGCGCGTGTCCGTCCATTCGGCCATAAAATCAGCCAGCACTCTGCCCTTGATGACCCTGGTGGTGTCAAACTCCAGCTCGAAAGGTTGTAGCTCAATGCCCCAGCCTGCGACGCGATCTGTCGCGTTCGGGTTGCGCAGGACCTGCTCCAGGGGATATGAGGTGACCACCTTGATGGGGTGACCCTGGAAGTAGTGGCGCAGCTTCCTGGAGGCGATGAGGAGCGAGAAAAGGAGCTTTTGCTGCATGGGATAGCGCTCGCGAGCGTCCCGCAGCACTGTGCTGACGAAGTACACGGGATGCTCGACGAGGGTAGTCGTTGGTGAGGCAGCGGCTGGCTCCTCTCCAGGCTCGGTGGAGTCCTTGGCGAGGTTTTCTTGGGGCTGGAGGCCTGACGAGGCTGCTTCCTTGTCGGGGGGTTCTGGGCTTGGCGAGGCGGAGTTCTGCTTGTCGAGGACTGGCTCTTCTCTTTCAGCCACCAAGACCGCGCTTGCCGTCTGAGGAGTGGCTGCAAGGATACAGCTTCAGAGGCTCGCGAGGGCGTGGGGCAACCATGATGGGTGGGCTCGCCAGATATTTCTTCAGGTCCTCAAAGGCCTTTGCCGCTTCAGGGGTCCACTTGAAAGGACCGGACCTCTTCATGATCTTGAAAAATGGCAGCGCCCTCTCGCCGAACTTGGAGATGAAACGGCCGAGGCTGGCCATACATCCCGCTAAGCGCTGCATGTCCTTGAGGCGACGAGGAGGCTGCATCTGCTCTATGGCCTTGATTTTGTCGGGGTTGGCCTCAATGCCGCGGTGAGATACCAGGAACCCGAGGAGCTTGCCTGAAGGGACCCCGAAGACACACTTGGCGGGGTTCAGCTTGATGTTGACCTTGCGCAGGTTGGCAAAGGTCTCCTCGAGGTCCTGGATGAGCGTGTCCTTCTCGCGGGTCTTGACGACGATGTCATCGACGTAGGCCTCTGCATTCCTCCCCATTTGAGCTCCCAAGGCGATCCTCATGAGGCGCTGGAAAGTGGCGCCAGCGTTCTTCAGACCGAAGGGCATGCAGACGTAGCAAAACACACCACAAGGGGTGAGAAATGCTGTCTTCTCCTCGTCCTCCTTCGCCATCTTGATCTGGTGATAACCAGAGAAGGCATCCAGAAAACAGAGGAGTGCGCAGCCGGCGGTGGAGTCTACGATCTGGTCGATCCTCGGGAGGGGATAGGGTCCTTGGGGCAGGCCTTGTTGAGGTCGGTGAAGTCGATGCAGAGGCGGCTCCTCCGGTGTGCTTGGGGACGACCACACCGTTGGTGAGCCAAGTCGGGTGGACCACTTCCTTGATGATGATGGCCTTCTTCAGCTTGTCTACTTCCTTGACGATGAAGTCTTGCTTCTCTGGCACTTGGCGCCGCGCTTTTTGCTTGACGGGGCGTGCGTTTGGACACACGGCTAAGTGGTGCTCGATCACCTCCCTCGGTACTCCGGACATATCTGACGGTGTCCAGGCGAACATGTCAGAGTTTGCCCTGAGGAAGGCGACGAGCGCGCTTTCCTATTTGGGAGGCAGGTTGGCGCCGATGGTGACGCTAGCCCCCGAGCCGCTTGCCTCCAGAGACACTTGCTTTGTCGCGGCCTTCTCCTGAGAGAACAGCTGCTTCTTCTTCGCGGGGGGCCTCGGGAGGGGTTCCTTGTCCTCGTCAGCGGGTGACGCCACCGCGGCAGCCTTGTAGGCCGCTTGCGCAGCGTACAGGGCGTCTGAGACCACGCCGCGGATGACAATGGTGCCACCCGAGCCAGGGAGCTTGACGAGGTTGTAGGCGTGGTGGGTCACCGCCATGAATTTGGCGAGGGCGGGGTAGCCGAGTATGGCATTGTAGGGTAGGCCGATGTGCGCGACGTCGAAGTCGATCAGCTCGGTGCGGTAGTTGGCCTGGGTGCCGAAAGTGACGGCGAGCCTCACCTGCCCCAAAGGGGTGGTAAGACCCTCTGTCACTCCCGAGAAGGGCCTGATAGGCATGAGCCGCTCGTAGGGCACCTGCAGCTTCTCGAATGTCTCGACGGAGATGACGTTGAGGCCGGCACCCCCATCAATGAGCGTCTTAGAGACGGCGATGTTGTTGATGGTGGGGGTGCAGACCAACAGGATGGTGCCAACGGTCGAGGTGGACTTGGGGTGGTCGCCGGAGTCGAAGGTAATGGGGCACTGGGACCACTTGAGGGGCCTGGAGGCCTCGACTCCAGGGAGGGCTGCCGCGACCTCGCGAGCGAGTTGCTTGAAGTGGCGGTTGGAGCGAGGGGCCTGAGCCCCGCCGAGGATGCAAGCGGCCCCGCGAGGCACCTGGTAGCCCTCGTCAGCCTCGGCAGGCAGGTTGTCGTTCGCGGGCTGGGCAGCGTTGGCCTGGGGGTTCTGCTGGTAGTTGTCGTTGTAGTTGTTGTTCCAGCGTCGCCCCCCGCGGCCGCCGCGGCCTCCGCCACGGCCTCCGCGGCCTCCGTTTGCCTCGCGAGCCTCGCGAAGCCTCTTGATGTCGAAGCAGTCCTCGGTGGCGTGAGAATGCCTGTTGTGGTAGATGCAGAAGGGACGATCATCCTTCTTCTCAGTGTAGCGCCCCGACCCCAGAACTATACAGTGGAACGTTGTAACCGGTCATGCTACACAATTGAGGGTTACTGGGTTTACCAATCCCAGGCCAATACACTTTGGCAGGTGTGCTCGGAATGGATCATCGGCACACAACACCTCAATCATGCCATAAGCTCAGACATCGCTTCCATGTATAGTAAAGAGACCGAGACTTGTGGAACGAACTGGCACATCACAGACTCTACGACACAAAGATATCATAGTTCAACTCATATAATTGAGAAAGATAGCAAATGACACATCAGAGGTCACTGACCCATCATTACAACAAGCGGAAGCAAATTAAAGTTGTCTAAACAACAAGATCCAAATTATGGCCTAAGAGGCCTACAGATAAACATCCCGTGCCAGCCTGTTCCATGACGTCCCAAGCTGCCACCTGGGAACCCCAGACTACTCGTCGAAGTCAACGTAGAACCCACCTTCCAGTTCGGTGGCGTCCTCCTCTGAAACAAAAATAAGCAACAAAGCAAGGCTGAGTACGACGTACTCGCAAGAATTAGTAGGGCGATATAGGCCCGATGCTGACGGAGGCTGCAAAGCTAAATAAGGTAGTTGTTTTGCATAAAGCTGGTTTTTCCTTCCGAAGACTAGGACTCATGGCATCGTCTAATCAGAAGGTTTTCATAAGGGGATAAGAGGGTAACACTTTTCTCTTCGGTTCACGGGGAACCTACTGTATTCAGAAACACTACTCATCTCCACCAAGGCACTCCCTCGAATCACCCTCGAGGAAATGAACCTTTATCACACGTTGATTATGCAACCTCTAGCTGCCATATCAATTAAGGTTAAGGTTTTCTATGATCTTATCGTCTATTCCCAAGTTGTCCATAACCGCGGACACGGCTTTTCGAAAAGATTAAACCCTGCAGGGGTGTACTGTTTTTACCATTGGTACCGTCCGACCCCTTGCCTATGCAATTTAGCTCTCTTCCGGGGAAAGCCGGCAGGGCGGGCGCGGTTAAACCTTTACAAAGCATGAGACTATCCAAGGGCCATCGTGACGACAGGACAAGTTCAGCGCCTATTTCAACACCCTGCCCCATCGCCACTCCTATCACATCCATCATCATCATCACCATCATCATCACCGGCCACACACTCGCAAATGGAAAGCGCAAACTAGAGGACCCTTGGATACGCCCGCACTAATTATTCGGTTAGTAAGGAGCCCATACTCCCACCTTTGGAAGCACGCTAGTCTTGGTTCAAGAGGTAAAGAACTCGCACCTAGGGGCCAGAACGAGACAAAACACCATCCCTGATGGCAACTCATCCCAGCCTTCTTAGCAATTAATTATCAACACAAGTCTCCACCACTGTCCGAACATTCCATTCACTTCACAACTATGGAAATAATCAACGGACAACTTAAGCATTCGACTAAGCATGGCTAAGAATATCTAAGCATAACATACAACAGATATGATTGATCTCCAGCCAACACTTCAACCTATGGTTCATAGGTGGGGAAACAGGTAATGGTTCAGGGAGCATGCAAGTGATAGGATATTATATATACTGACCAAAACTTGTCACCAGAATCGAATGCAATAATATGGTGGATAAAATACTTGGGTAATATAAGATATGCCAAGAAGGTTAGGTTAGCTCTTGCCTTGCTGGTAGTACTGGTCGCGCTGGTTGTCAAGGTATTGTGGTGGAACCTCGACTCCAGAATCTACCGAAACACAAACAACACAAGAAGGAAATAAATAACAAGAATACAAGGTGCAATGCACAATCATGATGATATGGTCATATTATGCATTGGAAAGGTATTGGGCATCTCCCACAAGTTAAATGGAACCCCTAAAATAAATATTGCGATTAACGGGTCAAAACTCCATCTTTAACTTAGTGAATTAGGTGAATATCCAAAATGTCCAGTACTGAAATATGAGGTAAATATGCATGAAAATGACATTATTTGATAGATATTAACCCACTGATCGTTTTGGTATATCGTTTGCAATTTTCTGATTAACGATGAATAAATAGTGATTTAAACGGTTAAGCAATTTAAATCATTTTAACCAATTCGAAAATGACATCAAAGTAAAAGTTATTTGCATGCTGTGATATTAACATAGGTAGATAGCATTTGCTTTGCTGGTCACTTTGGTATATCATTTGCAATTTTTGAAGCAATATTCACCAAGTTATGAATTATTCAAAACGGGGCCTAATTCTGCCATTTTAGCAATTTTTGGTAAACAGCACTAAAATTTAATTCCCCAACTCTCTCAAATGACATGAAGTGATAGCTTATTGTCCACTGATCATTTTGAGCTATTGAACACAATTTTTGGACAAATAGAACTCAAGTTATGGAATTAACAATTTTGATATTATTTCTGCCATTTTAGTATTCAGCAATTAAAGGCAATTTATTTTGACAGATTAAATTAACCAAAGGTACTAACAGATAGACATTTTATTGCTGAGCATTTTGACATATTATTTGCAATTTTTGGACAAGTAGTTTAAAAGTTATGCTAATTCAAAGTTTGAATCATTTTTCTGCCATTTATTTTAATTTCCAGAAAACGTCCGAAACGTTTTTCACCGGTTAGCTCCTTACCCGCCAGCATCTAGGGTCACTGACCGGTGGTCCCGGGCCACATCGGCTGCCAGGCCAGCAGCCACCTCAGCGCCCACGTCAGCACGCCGGAGCGGCGGCACGGGCGTGCACGGTGGCGGCGCTGCCGTGCCCGAGGGCACGAACGAACCAGCCCTACGGAGACTACGCGTCACGGGCTACCAAATGGTGGTGGTGCCGCCGTTCATTGGTCGCCGGAGCGACGTTTACGTCGGCGACAGGCGGCGGCCGGCGACAGGCTATGGCGCATCGACGCGCTAGGGAAAGAGGGGAGGGGCGGAGATGTCCAAATGGACGGCGAACTCACCAGCAAGGTGATGCCGTGGACGGCGAGGCGGAGGAGGGACGGAGTCGACGGCGAGGAGCTCGGCTAGGTGCGGCCGTTGCCGGAGAGGGAGGAGACGGTGGCGGCGATCCCGCGCTTCCGGGACCGATTCCTCCTAGCCGAAGAGAGAGGACGATGAGGCGGAGCGGATGGCGGCTTCAGCTCTGGCTCCGGTGGCCGGAGACGACGGCACGTGCGACGGCGGCGAGCGGCGGCATCCGGTCGATCTAGGGTTACGGTTCGGTGCAGGGGTCAAACGAGGGGGGAGAGAGAGCAGAGGGGCGCGGGGTGCCCCTTTAACCACGCAGGGGGGCCATGGCGCCAGGGGGGCGAGGGGAGGCCACGGCGACGACGTGCTCGTGGCGGCAGTGTTTCCACTGTCGCCACAGGAAGAAGAAGGAGAGGGAGAGAGAGAGGCTGACTGGTGGGTCCCCCCTGTCAGGGATCTATTCATTTATGTTTTTCCAGAATTTCCAGTAGCATTTTGTATTTAATTGAGGCATTTAAACAGTTTCAAAAATTCTGGAAAAATTCACAGAGGCTCCCCATGTTAGTTAGAAGCTCCACAAAAATTGGTTATGCAAAATAAAAAGTTTTGCATCACTTTTGCTCATAGTGTTTAAATATGGCAATTTGATAAACTCCAAAATGTATTTTAATTGGAGCAATTAAGAATCTTCAAAAATAAGGAAAATATTCATGAAGGCTCTCACAATAATATTGAAGCTCCCCATGATTTTATTTTGAATTTTGAGAAGTTGAACTTGGAGTCAAAATTCACCATTTGTTTAAACCAATTTGAATTCCAAATATTTATTACTTTGCTTAACAATCCATTGTCTTTGACAAAGATTTAAACAAATATATTCTTGGAACTTCCTGGACAATTTGGAAATTCTAGAATAATTTGGTTTCACCAATTGAGCAATGCATTTGGTTTAGAATTTGGGAAAGTGTCTGTTCCCTTTTAATGTTTTCCATTGTTCACAATATTTAACTTAGCAATTTAAATATGTATGCCATGATGCAATGAAAATAAAAAGTGAAAATTTGGCCCATATTTTAGGGTACCAATTCTGGGCTGTTACAATTCTATCCCCCTTACAAGAATCTCGCCCCGAGATTCCTAGAGTAGGAAGAGGGATGAGGGAAACACGGCAACCCTTAACTTCAACGATCTTCTCGATCCCACGATGATCTTCCTTGTTGCAGAGAAAAGGTAACGAGCATGACGTGCCGACGAGAAAGTCAGAAGATAGTTCAAGGGGACAGACAAGTTCGCCCCAAGGGTTGGAAATATGAACTTTGCACAAGACCATAAGCCATTGAGGAAAACTAGGAACAACTTGACCAAACAAAGGTCGAGCAGAGGATAGGAGAAACGACCGAGAGAAATTTTTAGCAACACCACATTAATGTTCTCCTCGATGTTTTAGATACCACTATCAGGCTTCGGAAGAGCCTTCAATAGGTCATCAAGTGGAGGTTGGACCTTTAAGATTTCAAAGAGACCATAAGGGAAACTTCTAGAACAAGTCGCACAATATCCTCATGGAGAGTGGTTTGATTTTACGAAGGCAAGAGGATATCACAATAGACCTTCCAGTTAAGTAGGGCAACCACAACCACAAACTTGCCGGATTTACACAAGGCCTATGTCATACTCTTAAGAACACCAACCATCATTTCTGCTTGAGATTCAGATTTGGTTAAGCGTGCGGATATTTCAGACTTGACATGTCCAAGGGAGGAGTTACAACGGTTAACGAGAGGTAAGGATTCTCAAAAATTGACTACAGCGTCCGGCTCCAGAACACTAGCTAGATTGCGAGAGGAAAATTGCTTTTCCAAGCGAAACGCCGTGATCTTTAGAGTTTTGACACGAATCTAACTTATTGACCGAAAGTGGGCACCTGAACAAGGGACTTGGCAGCACAGTCAAACTCGGCTTGATGATCTGATTACCAATCGTGCTAAGAGCGCCATCAAAGTCCTTGGATGTCAAAGCAATATCAATTGCTAAGAATGTCCGATTTCCACATCAATATGCATCCTCAACAATCTCGAGCCCGAGTAGCTCGGAGGTAGATGGATGAGGAAGGGTAAGAGCATCACTTCATCGAGTACGTCATGAGACTAAGCACGACCTCTTGATATGAAAGAGTGTGACACTCTAAGGTTGAACAGAACCAAAAAGCTGGACAAGCCTCCGATTCTGCTGATTACAATACTTTGACCCGGTCCGAGAAATGGACAAGGTACCGGAGTTTGTTTCTCCTAACATCCCGATGTGGAATGTATTGACGGGCCACAAGGGTAACATGCATCGGAACACACCAATGCACGACAACACTTGACTGTCGACAGACAGACACAGGTCGAACAACAGATTAAGAGTAAGGAACATGCTTTAGGAGGAATCCCAAGATGTTACAGAAGCACAAGATAGCACTCTTCCAACAACTCGTGCTGAAAGGGTTTCACTAACAAGTGTTATTGGAGGGAAAACACAAACATTGATAGAAAACTCGCGAAGAGCAATCTTGTTGTGATCCAGATGGTTTCATGACAGAAAGTCTAGATACGGCTAGTGACAGAGAAGAGCATTGTTGCCGCAATTCAATTACGACTACACCCACCAAATTGAAGATTAACTTCAAACACGGCCAACCTGATGTAGGGTTTGACAATTAACATAAGGTTTCAACGGGAAGGATCTTGGGTTAAAGATCAGCTTCATGTACTGGGACTCACAAATAGCATAGTGCTCACATGGGTGACAACCCTCATGAATCAATACACCAGAATTCCAGTACAATCCGGGACCTTCGGTTCAAGACCATGGGCCATAACTCAAAGAGAGGAATACCCTATTAGGTGCGAAATGTTTTCAAGGCTTCGGATGTCTTGCACCTTCTTCTTCATTGGGTGAGAACAACGGAGTTTACTTCGGTTTCTAGAAACGGAAACAACCTAACCAGTAGACTAAAGGTAGGAACCAACCCCGTGAACCTAAGCTTTGACCCAACTTCAAAATCAAATAGAGGTAAGGTGACTCAGAGTTAGAGCGAGTTGGGTAAGGAGTAAAAAGAAACCTAAGAGGGTTTTCACAACTCATTTTCAGTTCATAAATAACTTTTACTACACTAGACTCAACTTCGACCAATAGAACGGGTTTCCTACAGGCAGTCCTGCTCTGATACCAATTTGTAGCGCCCCGACCCCAGAACTATACAGTGGAACGTTGTAACCGGTCATGCTACACAATTGAGGGTTACTGGGTTTACCAATCCCAGGCCAATACACTTTGGCAGGTGTGCTCGGAATGGATCATCGGCACACAACACCTCAATCATGCCATAAGCTCAGACATCGCTTCCATGTATAGTAAAGAGACCGAGACTTGTGGAACGAACTGGCACATCACAGACTCTACGACACAAAGATATCATAGTTCAACTCATATAATTGAGAAAGATAGCAAATGACACATCAGAGGTCACTGACCCATCATTACAACAAGCGGAAGCAAATTAAAGTTGTCTAAACAACAAGATCCAAATTATGGCCTAAGAGGCCTACAGATAAACATCCCGTGCCAGCCTGTTCCATGACGTCCCAAGCTGCCACCTGGGAACCCCAGACTACTCGTCGAAGTCAACGTAGAACCCACCTTCCAGTTCGGTGGCGTCCTCCTCTGAAACAAATAATAAGCAACAAAGCAAGGCTGAGTACGACGTACTCGCAAGAATTAGTAGGGCGATATAGGCCCGATGCTGACGGAGGCTTCAAAGCTATATAAGTGGTTGTTTTGCATAAAGCTAGTTTTGTTCCTTCCGAAGACTAGGACTCATGGCATCGTCTAATCAGAAGGTTTTCATAAGGGGATAAGAGGGTAACACTTTTCTCTTCGGTTCACGGGGAACCTACTGTATTCAGAACACTCACTATCTCCACCAAGGCACTCCCTCGAATCACCCTCGAGGAAATGAACCTTTATCACACGTTGATTATGCAACCTCTAGCTGCCATATCAATTAAGGTTAAGGTTTTCTATGATCTTATCGTCTATTCCCAAGTTGTCCATAACCGCGGACACGGCTTTTCGAAAAGATTAAACCCTGCAGGGGTGTACTGTTTTTAGCCATTGGTACCGTCCGACCCCTTGCCTATGCAATTAGCTCTCTTCCGGGGAAAGCCGGCAGGGCGGGCGCGGTTAAACCTTTACAAAGCATGAGACTATCCAAGGGCCATCGTGACGACAGGACAAGTTCAGCGCCTATTTCAACACCCTGCCCCATCGCCACTCCTATCACATCCATCATCATCATCACCATCATCATCACCGGCCACACACTCGCAAATGGAAAGCGCAAACTAGAGGACCCTTGGATACGCCCGCACTAATTATTCGGTTAGTAAGGAGCCCATACTCCCACCTTTGGAAGCACGCTAGTCTTGGTTCAAGAGGTAAAGAACTCGCACCTAGGGGCCAGAACGAGACAAAACACCATCCCTGATGGCAACTCATCCCAGCCTTCTTAGCAATTAATTATCAACACAAGTCTCCACCACTGTCCGAACATTCCATTCACTTCACAACTATGGAAATAATCAACGGACAACTTAAGCATTCGACTAAGCATGGCTAAGCATATCTAAGCATAACATACAACAGATATGATTGATCTCCAGCCAACACTTCAACCTATGGTTCATAGGTGGGGAAACAGGTAATGGTTCAGGGAGCATGCAAGTGATAGGATATTATATATACTGACCAAAACTTGTCACCAGAATCGAATGCAATAATATGGTGGATAAAATACTTGGGTAATATAAGATATGCCAAGAAGGTTAGGTTAGCTCTTGCCTTGCTGGTAGTACTGGTCGCGCTGGTTGTCAAGGTATTGTGGTGGAACCTCGACTCCAGAATCTACCGAAACACAAACAACACAAGAAGGAAATAAATAACAAGAATACAAGGTGCAATGCACAATCATGATGATATGGTCATATTATGCATTGAAAGGTATTGGGCATCTCCCACAAGTTAAATGGAACCCCTAAAATAATATTGCGATTAACGGGTCAAAACTCCATCTTTAACTTAGTGAATTAGGTGAATATCCAAATGTCCAGTACTGAAATATGAGGTAAATATGCATGAAAATGACATTATTTGATAGATATTAACCCACTGATCGTTTTGGTACCTTGTTTGCATTTTTCCGATTAACGGTGAGGAAATAGTGATTTAAACGGTTAAGCAATTTAAATCATTTTAACCAATTCGAAAATGACATCAAAGTAAAAGTTATTTGCATGCTGTGATATTAACATAGGTAGATAGCATTTGCTTTGCTGGTCACTTTGGTATATCATTTGCAATTTTTGAAGCAATATTCACCAAGTTATGAATTATTCAAAACGGGGCCTAATTCTGCCATTTTAGCAATTTTTGGTAAACAGCACTAAAATTTAATTCCCCAACTCTCTCAAATGACATGAAGTGATAGCTTATTGTCCACTGATCATTTTGAGCTATTGAACACAATTTTGGACAAATAGAACTCAAGTTATGGAATTAACAATTTTGATATTATTTCTGCCATTTTAGTATTCAGCAATTAAAGGCAATTTATTTTGACAGATTAAATTAACCAAAGGTACTAACAGATAGACATTTTATTGCTGAGCATTTTGACATATTATTTGCAATTTTTGGACAAGTAGTTTAAAAGTTATGCTAATTCAAAGTTTGAATCATTTTTCTGCCATTTATTTTAATTTCCAGAAAACGTCCGAAACGTTTTTCACCGGTTAGCTCCTTACCCGCCAGCATCTAGGGTCACTGACCGGTGGTCCCGGGCCACATCGGCTGCCAGGCCAGCAGCCACCTCAGCGCCCACGTCAGCACGCCGGAGCGGCGGCACGGGCGTGCACGGTGGCGGCGCTGCCGTGCCCGAGGGCACGAACGAACCAGCCCTACGGAGACTACGCGTCACGGGCTACCAAATGGTGGTGGTGCCGCCGTTCATTGGTCGCCGGAGCGACGTTTACGTCGGCGACAGGCGGCGGCCGGCGACAGGCTATGGCGCATCGACGCGCTAGGGAAAGAGGGGAGGGGCGGAGATGTCCAAATGGACGGCGAACTCACCAGCAAGGTGATGCCGTGGACGGCGAGGCGGAGGAGGGACGGAGTCGACGGCGAGGAGCTCGGCTAGGTGCGGCCGTTGCCGGAGAGGGAGGAGACGGTGGCGGCGATCCCGCGCTTCCGGGACCGATTCCTCCTAGCCGAAGAGAGAGGACGATGAGGCGGAGCGGATGGCGGCTTCAGCTCTGGCTCCGGTGGCCGGAGACGACGGCACGTGCGACGGCGGCGAGCGGCGGCATCCGGTCGATCTAGGGTTACGGTTCGGTGCAGGGGTCAAACGAGGGGGGAGAGAGAGCAGAGGGGCGCGGGGTGCCCCTTTAACCACGCAGGGGGGCCATGGCGCCAGGGGGAGCGAGGGGAGGCCACGGCGACGACGTGCTCGTGGCGGCAGTGTTTCCACTGTCGCCACAGGAAGAAGAAGGAGAGGGAGAGAGAGAGGCTGACTGGTGGGTCCCCCCTGTCAGGGATCTATTCATTTATGTTTTTCCAGAATTTCCAGTAGCATTTTGTATTTAATTGAGGCATTTAAACAGTTTCAAAAATTCTGGAAAAATTCACAGAGGCTCCCCATGTTAGTTAGAAGCTCCACAAAAATTGGTTATGCAAAATAAAAAGTTTTGCATCACTTTTGCTCATAGTGTTTAAATATGGCAATTTGATAAACTCCAAAATGTATTTTAATTGGAGCAATTAAGAATCTTCAAAAATAAGGAAAATATTCATGAAGGCTCTCACAATAATATTGAAGCTCCCCATGATTTTATTTTGAATTTTGAGAAGTTGAACTTGGAGTCAAAATTCACCATTTGTTTAAACCAATTTGAATTCCAAATATTTATTACTTTGCTTAACAATCCATTGTCTTTGACAAAGATTTAAACAAATATATTCTTGGAACTTCCTGGACAATTTGGAAATTCTAGAATAATTTGGTTTCACCAATTGAGCAATGCATTTGGTTTAGAATTTGGGAAAGTGTCTGTTCCCTTTTAATGTTTTCCATTGTTCACAATATTTAACTTAGCAATTTAAATATGTATGCCATGATGCAATGAAAATAAAAAGTGAAAATTTGGCCCATATTTTAGGGTACCAATTCTGGGCTGTTACAATTCTATCCCCCTTACAAGAATCTCGCCCCGAGATTCCTCGAGTAGGAAGAGGGAGAGGAGGGAAACATGACAACCCTTAACTTCAAGATACCTTCTGATCCCACGATGATCTTCCTTGTTGCAGAGAGTAAGGTAGCAAGCATGACGTGCCGACAAGAAAGTCAGAAGATAGTTCAAGGTGATAGACAAATTTTCTCCAAGGGTTGGAAATATGAACTTTGCACAAGACCATAAACCATTGGGGAAAACTAGGAACAACTTGACCAAACAAAGGTCGAGCAGAGGATAGGAGAAACGACCGAGAGACATTTTTAGCAACACCACGTTAATGTTCTCCTCGATGTTCTAGATACCACTATCAGGCTTCGGAAAAGCCTTCAATAGGTCATCAAGTGGAGGTCGGACCTTTAAGATTGCAAAGAGACCATAAGGGCAACTTCTAGAATAAGTCGCACAATATCCTCATGGAGAGTGGTTTGATTTTACGAAAGGCAAGAGGATATCACAATAGACCTTCCAGTTAAGTAGGGCAACCACCACCTCAAACTTGCCGGATTTACACAAGGCCTATGTCATACTCTTAAGAACACCAACCATCATTTCTGCTTGAGATTCAGATTTGGTTAAGCGTGCGGATATTTCAGACTTGACATGTCCGAGGGAGGAGTTACAACAGTTAACGAGAGGTAAGGATCTCAAGATTGACTACAGCGTCAAGCTCCAGAACACTAGCTAGTTTGCGAGAGGAGGAAATTGCTTTTCCAAGCGAACGCTGTGATCTTTAGAGTTTTGACACGAATCTAACCATTGACCGAAGGTGGCACCTGAACAAAATGGACTTGGTAGCACAGTCAAACTCGGCTTGATGATCTGATTACCAATCATGCTAAGAGCGCCATCAAAGTCCTTGGACGTCAAAGCAATATCATTGCTAAGAATATCCGATTACCACACATATGCATCCTCAACAATCTCGAGCCCGAGTAGCTCGGAGGTAGATGGATAAGGAAGGGTAAGAGCATCACTTCATCGAGTACGTCATGAGACTAAGCACGACCTCTTGATATAAAAGAGTGTGACACTCTAAGGTTGAACAGAACAAAAGCTAGACAAGCCTCTTATTCTGCGGATTACAATACTTTGACCTGGTCCGAGAAATGGACAAGGTACCGGAGTTTGTTTCTCCTAACATCCCGATGTGGAATGTATTGACGGACCACAAGGGTAACATGCATCGGAACACACCAATGCACGATAACACTTGACTGTCAACTGACAGATAAAGGTCGGACAACAGATTAAGAGTAAGGAAACGGGCTACAACAATCCCAAGATTTGCAGAAGCCTTGTTAGCACTCTTCCAACAACTAGTGCGAAAGGGTTTCACTAACAAGTGTTATTGGAGGAACACAACATTGATGGAAAACTCGCTAAGAGCAATCTTGTCGTGATCCAGATGGTTTCATGACAGAATAAGCTATAGCTCGTGACAGAGAAGAGCTTGTTGCCGCAATTCAATTACGACTACAACCACCAAATTGAAGATTAACTTCAAACATGGCCAACCTGACGTAGGGTTTGACAATTAACATCAGGATTCAACGGGAAAGATCTTGGGTTAAAGATCAGCTTCATGTACTGGGACTCAAATAGCATAGTGCTCACATGGGTGACAACCCTCATGAATCAATACACCAGAATTCCAGTACAATCCGGGACCTTCGGTTCAAGACCATGGGCCATAACTCAAAGAGAGGAATACCCGATTAGGTGCGAAACGTTTTCAAGGCTTCGGATGTCTTGCACCTTCTTCTTCATTGGGTGAGAACAACGGAGTTTACTTCGGTTTCTGGAAACGGAAACAACCTAACCAGTAAACTAAAGGTAGGAACCAACCCCGTGAACCTAAACTTTGACCCAACTGCAAATCAAATAGAGGTAAGGTGACTCAGAGTTAGAGCGAGTTGGGTAAGAAGTAAAAAGAATCCTAAGAGGGTTTTCACAACTCATTTTCAGTTCATAAATAACTTTTACTACACTAGACTCAACTTCGACCAATAGAACGGGTTTCCTACAGGCAGTCCTGCTCTGATACCAATTTGTAGTGCCCCGACCCCAGAACTATACAGTGGAACGTTGTAACCGGTCATGCTACACAATTGAGGGTTACTAGGTTTACCAATCCCAGGCCAATACACTTTGGCAGGTGTGCTCGGAATGGATCATCGGCACACAACACCTCAATCATGCCATAAGCTCAGACATCGCTTCCATGTATAGTAAAGAGACCGAGACTTGTGGAACGAACTGGCACATCACAGACTCTACGACACAAAGATATCATAGTTCAACTCATATAATTGAGAAAGATAGCAAATGACACATCAGAGGTCACTGACCCATCATTACAACAGCGGAAGCAAATTATAGTTGTCTAAACAACAAGATCCAAATTATGGCCTAAGAGGCCTACAGATAAACATCCCGTGCCAGCCTGTTCCATGACGTCCCAAGCTGCCACCTGGGAACCCCAGACTACTCGTCGAAGTCAACATAGAACCCACCTTCCAGTTCGGTGGCGTCCTCCTCTGAAACAAATAATAAGCAACAAAGCAAGGCTGAGTACGACGTACTCGCAAGAATTAGTAGGGCGATATAGGCCCGATGCTGACGGAGGCTTCAAAGCTATATAAGTGGTTGTTTTGCATAAAGCTAGTTTTTGTTTCCTTCCGAAGACTAGGACTCATGGCATCGTCTAATCAGAAGGTTTTCATAAGGGGATAAGAGGGTAACACTTTTCTCTTCGGTTCACGGGGAACCTACTGTATTCAGAAACACTACTTATCTCCACCAAGGCACTCCCTCGAATCACCCTCGAGGAAATGAACCTTTATCACACGTTGATTATGCAACCTCTAGCTGCCATTTGATTAAAGGTTCAGGTTCTCTATGATCTCACCTATCTCACCAAGATTGTCCATAACCGTGGACACGGCTTTTCGAAAAGATTAAACCCTGCAGGGGTGTACTGTTTTTACCATTGGTACCGTCCGACCCCTTGCCTATGCAATTTAGCTCTCTTCCGGGGAAAGCCGGCAGGGCGGGCGCGGTTAAACCTTTACAAAGCATGAGACTATCCAAGGGCCATCGTGACGACAGGACAAGTTCAGCGCCTATTTCAACACCCTGCCCCATCGCCACTCCTATCACCACCATCATCATCATCATCATCACCGGCCACACACTCGCAAATGGAAAGCGCAAACTAGAGGACCCTTGGATACGCCCGCACTAATTATTCGGTTAGTAAGGAGCCCATACTCCCACCTTTGGAAGCACGCTCGGTTCTTGGATCGGTCGATAAGAACTCACACCTAGGGGCCAGAATGAGACAAAACACCAACGACCTTGTTGGCAACTCATCCCAGCCTTTTATCAAATTAATTATTGACACAAGTATCCACCACTGTCCGAACATTCCATTCACTTCACATTCATGGAAATAATCAACGGACAACTTAAGCATTCGACTAAGCATGGCTAAGCATATCTAAGCATGACATACAACAGATATGATTATCTCAGGCCAACACTTCAACCTATGGTTCATAGGTGGGGAAACAGGTAATGGTTCAGGGAACATGCAATGATAGGATATTATATACACTGACCAAAACTTGTCACCAGAATCGAATGCAATAATAGTATGGTGGATAAAATACTTGGGGAATATGAGATATGCCAAGAAGGTTAGGTTAGCTCTTGCCTTGCTGGTAGTACTGGTCGCGCTGGTTGTCAAGGTATTGTGGTGGAACCTCGACTCCAGAATCTACCGAACACAAACAACACAAGAAGGAAATAAATAACAAGAATACAAGGTGCAATGCACAATCATGATGATATGGTCATATTATGCATTGGAAAGGTATTGGGCATCTCCCACAAGTTAAATGGAACCCCTAAAATAAATATTGCGATTAACGGGTCAAAACTCCATCTTTAACTTAGTGAATTAGGTGAATATCCGAAATGTCCAGTACTGAAATATGAGGTAAATATGCATGGAAATGACATTATTTGATAGATATTAACCCACTGATCGTTTTGGTACCTTGTTTGCATTTTTCCGATTAACGGTGAATAAATGGCGATTTAAATGGTTAAGCAATTGAAATCATTTTAACCATTTCGAAATTAACATCAAAGGAAAAGTTATTTGCATGCTGTGATATTAACATAGGTAGATAGCATTTGCTTTGCTGGTCATTTTGGTATATCATTTGCAATTTTTGAAACAATATTTAACAAGTTATGACATATTCCAATATCGGACTTAAATCTGCCATTTTAGTAATTTTTGGTAAACAGCACTAACTTAAATCTCCAACTCTCTAAAATGGCATAGAGTGGTAGTCAATGTCCACTGATCATTTTGAGCTATTGAACACAATTTTTGGACATATAGAACTAAAGTTATGGAATTAACAATTCAACCATATTTCTGCCATTGTAGTATTCAGCAAGCAAAGGCAATTTATTTTGACCAATTAAATTACCCAAAGGTACTAACAGATAGACATTTTAGTGCTGAGCATTTTGACATATTATTTGCAATTTTTGGACAAGTGGTTCAAAAGATATGCTAATTCAAAGTTGAATCATTTTTCTGCCATTTATTTTAATTTCCAGAAAACGTCCGAAACGTTTTTCACCGGTTAGCTCCTTACCCGCCAGCATCTAGGGTCACTGACCGGTGGTCCCGGGCCACATCGGCTGCCAGGCCAGCAGCCACCTCAGCGCCCACGTTAGCACGCCGGAGCGGCGGCACGGGCGTGCACGGTGGCGGCGCTGCCGTGCCCGAGGGCACGAACGAACCAGCCCTATGGAGACTACGCGTCACGGGCTACCAAATGGTGGTGGTGCCGCCGTTTATTGGTCGCCGGAGCGACGTTTACGTCGGCGACAGGCGGCGGCCGGCGACAGGCTATGGCGCATCGACGCGCTAGGGAAAGAGGGGAGGGGCGGAGATGTCCAAATGGACGGCGAGCTCACCAGCAAGGTGATGCCGTGGACGGCGAGGCGGAGGAGGGACGGAGTCGACGGCGAGGAGCTCGGCTAGGTGCGGCCGTTGCCGGAGAGGGAGGAGACGGTGGCGTCGATCCCGCGCTTCCGGGACCGATTCCTCCTAGCCGAAGAGAGAGGACGATGAGGCGGAGCGGATGGCGGCTTCAGCTCTGGCTCCGGTGGCCGGAGACGACGGCACGTGCGACGGCGGCGAGCGGCGGCATCCGGTCGATCTAGGGTTACGGTTCGGTGCAGGGGTCAAACGAGGGGGAGAGAGAGCAGAGGGGCGCGGGGTGCCCCTTTAACCACGCAGGGGGGCCATGGCGCCAGGGGGGCGAGGGGAGGCCACGGCGACGACGTGCTCGTGGCGGCAGTGTTTCCACTGTCGCCACAGGAAGAAGAAGGAGAGGGAGAGAGAGAGGCTGACTGGTGGGTCCCCCCTGTCAGGGATCTATTCATTTATGTTTTTCCAGAATTTCCAGTAGCATTTTGTATTTAATTGAGGCATTTAAACAGCTTCAAAAATTCTGGAAAAATTCACAGAGGCTCCCCATGTTAGTTAGAAGCTCCACAAAATTGGTTATGCAAAATAAAAAGTTTTGCATCACTTTTGCTCATAGTGTTTAAATATGGCAATTTGATAAACTCCAAAATGTATTTTAATTGGAGCAATTAAGAATCTTCAAAAATAAGGAAAATATTCATGAAGGCTCTCACAATAATATTGAAGCTCCCCATGATTTTATTTTGAATTTTGAGAAGTTGAACTTGGAGTCAAAATTCACCATTTGTTTAAACCAATTTGAATTCCAAATATTTATTACTTTGCTTAACAATCCATTGTCTTTGACAAAGATTTAAACAAATATATTCTTGGAACTTCCTGGACAATTTGGAAATTCTAGAATAATTTGGTTTCACCAATTGAGCAATGCATTTGGTTTAGAATTTGGGAAAGTGTCTATTCCCTTTTAATGTTTTCCATTGTTCACAATATTTAACTTAGCAATTTAAATATGTATGCCATGATGCAATGAAATAAAAGTGAAAATTTGGCCCATATTTTAGGGTACCAATTCTGGGCTGTTACATCCGCCACTAGATATAATAAGCCTGTCTTGACGTGGCAACGCCAACGGTATGGTAGGTGATAGGAAAGAACCATTCCTTGATGCATACGCCCTCCACAATTCTCGCACAACCAATCTCGTTGTTGTACGGGCGCGACGCCACCTCCACATGTTAACTGACGATAAAGATTTTCCGTTGCAACGCACGGGCATGTTTGGTAGTATATGAAAAATGCTGGAAATAGGAGATATCCGGGACAAGCCCACGTCTCCATCCACCCTCCTCTAGTAGGCCCAACATGCTGATTGGCCCACTTAGCACCATCGCTGCTGCTTGTACGTCTAGCGACAGGCAATGTGTGTTCCCTCGGCCCGGTCCTCGCGTCCTCACGGTTTTCTGATGAGAAAATTCCTTCTATGACACTCACTTAAAATCACGTTCCTTATTTGACACCGGTAAAAACTTTCTTCCCTACATGACCTCTTCTCGAAATTTCTTTCCTTGCATGACACTTTAGTTCATTTTGTCAAGCAACGGTGTTAAAGAGATGCGTGAAAAGTCTTTTTTACCATTGATGCATAACATGGCCAAACATCTGTACGGGACAATAGCCAGCGAGTCTAGGCCCGGCCGGGACGCTCAATCCCATCGCGCGCTGCTGTAACAGCCCAGATTTGGTACCCTAAAATATGGGCCAAATTTTCACTTTTTGCTTTGTATTGCATCATGGCATAATTATTTAAATTGCTAATTTTAAATAAAGCAACACCTTAAAACAAGGGAAGCAAAACCCTTGCTCAAATTTCCAAAACTGAATGCTTTGCCCAAAATGGCCAAACCAACTCATTCTTGAATTTCCAAATTGTCCCGGAAGTTCTAAGAATTGATTTTTATAAATGCCAATCAAATAAATAAATTATGAGAATTTAAATTGGCTTAATTCCTTTCCTATTTTTGGAACCAAGTTGGAACTTCCAAAAATTCAAACTAAATTCATGGAGTGTTTCATTATTATGTTGGGAGCCACCATGTTTAATTTCGCTATTTTTGGAAATGGTTAATTGCTCCAATTAGAGGCTTTTGCTTTTATCAAAAATAACTAAATCTAAACCCCTTTGAACAAAGGTTGGTAAAAACATTTATTTGGCCTCACCAAATTTTGTGGTGTTGCTGAGAGTTAATTCTAGCCTATATGAATTTTCCGGGAATTTACAAAATGTCCTGGTGCCCTTTAAAATTGCTGGAAGCTGCTTCAGGACCAATTTGCAATTTGTTTTCAAAATTCCCAGGGACCTTTTTGCGAAAATCCTTTTTCCTCTCCTCTCACTGGGCTGACCATGGCCACTGGCGCCATGCCGTGGCCATGCCGCCGATGCTGGCCTCCTCCCCTGCCGCGATGGAGGTCAAGACGACTCCAAGACGACCTGGACGCTCACCTGCTCCCTTCCCTCCCCTGCTCTCCCCGTTCCCTTTCTCTCTTCTTCACGAGACCGAGCTCTCCATCGCCGCTGTTGCCGAGTGCGCCGTCGTCGTTCGAGGGATGGAAGCATAGATCGAAGCGCACAGTCTTCTCCGCCGCATCCTCCTCTCACTTCTGGTGCAAGTAATCGAGCCGGGGTGACCCGGGATCGACGAATTCATCATCGACTCCCCGCCTCGGCTGCGCCGTTCGTCGACCTTGAATTCCGGCGATTCCCGCACTCTGGACGTCCCCAGGACCAGCCATCGCCGTCCACCGCTCCGCCACTTCCTCCCCTCCCTCCTGGCGCCTGGAATCGAGCCAGGACCGGCCGGATTGACACCGGCATCCTCAACACCGCCCGACCGCGGCCGTCGCCCGCCGGCCACCATTCCGACGTCTCCGGCCTCTCCCCGCCGACACCAACCCCTCCACCAGTTTCCTGGTGAGGCCCTCTCCCTCCCTAGCCTTTTCCCGCGCCCTTTTCCCCTCTCTCGCGTCGTCGACCGCCACCGGTCGTCGTCGGTCACCGCCGCGTCATCGCCACCGTGCGTCCCAGCCACGCGCGCCCGGCCTGGTCTCCCCCCGGCCTGACCGGCCACGAGGCCGGGGCCTCTCGGGTCCTTGCCCGGCCATATGGGCCGGCCCGGTGGCCGGGGCCTCTCGGGATGTGGCCCGGCCATAATGGCCGACCTGCACCCGGCCTGGCCGGCCTGCCAGGGCTCCTGTTTTCCTTTTTTTTTTGGAAATAAAGCAAAATAGAAGAATTGCTAACTACTTCAATTCTTCTCCAAATTCAACAAATGAAATACCATGTTGATCAGAAAAACAAATTCTACTACTTGAAATCATTGTAACCTTCTTTTGGAATTATTTTATTTTGGTTATTCAAGAATTCCTAAAATGGGTTAATTAATACCAAATTAGGAAAATTCATAAATTATTAAATATTTGTCCAAAAATTATGAATAATATCAAAGTGGTCCACATGTCAAATGCTATCAACCCATGCACTCATCACATCATGACCACAAATATTTATTTGATGTTATTCATAAATTGGTTAAAAGATTTAAATTCCTTTAGTTATTCAAATTGCTATTTATTCTTCGGTACTCAGAAAATTACAAATAAGGTACCAAATTATTCGGAATGACGAATCCTATCCATTCTTGTCATGTTCATGCCTATTTGAGCCACCTCTCTAATAATTTAATCTATTAATAATGTGGTCACTAAGATAAATATGGGGTTGCTTCCAAATAATTGCACTAATTATTTGGAACTCCATTTAAGTTGATAGATCAATTAAATGTTAATATCCCTGCATCAATTCGACATGCCATCATGTGACTGAGCATTGCACATTGTGTTCTTGTGATTTATTGTGTTCTTTGTATTTTCTTTTGGGTATCGATAGATTCCGGAGTCGAGGGTCTCTCTAACTACCCCGACGAGCAGTACTTCACGACCGGGCAGCAAGGCAAGAGATAACCTAACCTTCTTGGCATCTAGCATCCTATGATTTTATCAAATTATTTTATCCACCATAATATTGCATGCGGTTCAAATGTCTTTTTGGTAAATATATAGAATCCTATAAATGCATGTCTCTTCCCCGAGCCATTCACATGTATCCCTACCTATGAACCCTAGTGTTGCTGTGTTGGTCGGATACGAATTATAAGTGTTGGTTATATGCTTAGCCATGCTTAGAAATGCTTAGTTGAGATACTAGTTATGTCCGTTATTACATTCCAAAATTGTTGATGTTGTTGGAATGATTCGGGCATGGTGGATAAGTGTGATGCTAATTAAAATGCTAAGACGGCTTGGGTGAGTTGCCATCGGGGATGGTGTTTTGTCTCACTCTAGCCCCTAGGTGCGAGTTCTTGTCTCTAGACTCAAGATCGAGCGTGCTGCCATTGGTGGGTGTATGGGCGCCTTACTAACTGAATAACTTGTGCGGGCGTATCCAAGGGTCCTCTAGTTCGGTTTTCCATTTGCGTGTGAGTGGAAAGATGATGTTGATGAGGATTTGTGTTTAGGACGTGGCGATGGGGCAGGGCGCTGAGAGCGCTGAACCTGTCCTGTGGCCACTGATGACTCTTGGATATTCTCACGTGAGGTAAAGGTTTAACCGCGCCTGCTCGCCGGCCTTCCCCGGAAGAGGGCCAACTAGGTGAGCCGGACGGTACCAATGGATAAGGAGCTGGGATTCCCTCGGAACCTGGTGACTTCAAATAGTACACCCCTGCAGGGTTAATCTTTTCGAAAAGCCGTGTCCGCGGTTATGGACGACTTGGGAACGGATATACGAGACCATAGAGAATATTAACCTAATTGATATGGCAGCTAGAGGTTGCATAACAAACTTATGATAAAGGTTCATTTCCTCGAGGGTGAGTCGAGGGAGTGCCTTTGTGTGAGATGAGTGGTGATGGTTGCAAGTAGGTTCGTCGAGAACCGAAGATGATATGATACTCTCTTACCCCTTTATAAAAATATTCTGAGTAGACGAATGCCATGTGTCCTTTATGTTTCGGTTTAATAAAGTTAGCTTTATGCAAAAGAACTACATTATACAGCTTTAGAGCCTCCGTCAGTCATTGGGCCTATATCGCCCTACTAAACTTGCGAGTACATCGTACTCAGTCTCTCTTTGCTGCCTCTATGTATTTGTATTTCAGAGGAGGACGACACCGAGCCACTAGGTGGGTTCTTCGTTGACGTCGACTACTAGTCTGGGGTTCCCAGGTGGCAGCTTGGGACCGTGGAACAAGCTGGCTTGGGTGATATTTTATTGTAGGCCTCTTAGGCCCTATTTTGCTTCTTGTTGTTAGACAACACTACCCGCTTCCGCTTGTTGAATTGTTGGATCTGTGATCCTTTTTTGCTTGTAATATTTGTATTCTTCTCGTTATATGAGTTGCTATATGTTTTGTGTCATAGAGTCATGCTTTGTGCCAGTTCTGTTCCACAAGTCTCGATCTCTGTGTTATACTTTGATGGTTGTGCGAATTACATAGCCTATCTGTATAATTCCGGGGTCGGGGCGTTACAAGTTGGTATCAGAGCAGGACTGCCTGTAGGAAACCCTTTCTATTGGTCGATGTCGAGTCTAGTTCGTGAAAATTATTTTTAACCTAAAAATGAGTTGTGAAAACCCTCCTAGGATTCTTTTTACTCCTTATCCAATTCACTCTGATCTCGGTGCCATCTTATCTCAATTTGGTTTTTAACGGTTCTTCTGATCGTCGGCAAAGTTCTAAATCTTTAGGATCACGGGGTTGGGTTTCTACCTCTAGTTACTAGTTATAGCTACTCGTCTGCCAAATCTAAAACATGAAGGGAAGAAAGTATAGTGGTTCGTCAAGATATTTCTTGCCTTAGCCCAAGATCTTGAACCGAGGGTCCCGGATTGTGCTAGGGCTCCGGTGTAATGTTTCATGAGGGTTGTCACCCTTGTGGGCATTATGCTATTGTGTGTCCTAGTACATGAAGCTGATCTTTAACCCAAGATCTTTTCTGTTGAACCCTGATGTTAATTCAATATCTACATCCGGAAGCACTCTAATGATCTACCCTATCCATCGGAGCTAGATACTAACTGCGTCCTTGTCAAATCTACAGAATGGCACAACGTCCTCCGCTCTACCAAAACGAAGCCACTCCATGGGACCAGTGGACACCCGTTGATCGGCAGAAATCCCATACAACTAAAGATCTGCCCAAGAAAAGTAGTGAGCACCTCCCCGGAGTTAGAGGGCCGGATGCCAATGTGATAGACAAACGCAGGTGCTACATCTGTAAGGAACCCGGTCATCCGTGCAGGGAGTGCCCCCTTCGGTACCCCGGTAGGAGAGGAGCACCACGAGGAAAGGGGTGCAGTCAGTGCGGAAGGGGTGGACATCAGGCGAGTCAATGCCACGGCAGTTGCCCGCACTGTTTCAACGAGCATCCACTTGGCGGTTGCCCAACCGTTAGTGCCACTTGCTACCTATGCGAAGGGAATGATCATCCTCCAGCTGAGTGTCCTATGGAAGTCGTAGTAGACGCATTAAAGGATGCCCGTGATAAAATCGCTCAGGACGCCATCCACGCCCCGATGAAGAAGCGCTAGAGGGTAACAACCCCGGGAGACACGCCTGCTACACCTGTGGCCAGATGGGTCACTACTGCTGGGAGTGCCCCAACGCCTCTGCTGACGAAGCTAAGGAGGACCCCAGCGTCCTTATGGGTGAGCTATGCATCAACAACCCTCTTGCTACAGTTTTGTTAATTCTGGAGCTTGGCCATGTAGCCTCTATCTGAGAATCTAGTTATCCTATCTGTCGGCTAACTTTAGCAAACTCCTTCCTCGGACATGTCCAGTCTGAATTACCCACGTGCCTAACCAACTCGGAACCTCAAGCAGAAATGACGCTTGGTGTTTATCAAGAGTATGACCTATTGCTATCCGGAAACCCCGACAAGTGCAATGTTGTGGTTCACGCACCTCACCGGAAGGTCTTTTGACTGGATCTCCTAACTCTTTCAAATCCACCGCTATCCATGAGAATCATGTGTAACTGGTTCTAGAAGTTTTCCCCTAAGGTCCTTTCTCTATCCCCAAGTACGATCTCCACTTGATGACGATTGGAGGTTATCCCGAAGCCGGAGTGTGATACCTAGAACCTCAAGGAGAAACCTCACTACGGAGTTGCTAAATATCTATCGGTAAATCCTCCTACTCCATCTATCTCGTGGCAATAGCTCAATATCAGGTTTTACCTCTCTAGCTAATTGTGGATCCAATGCTATATCCTTCCCACCTTGGTGAAAATCAAGGTTTGCCCAATCACACGGAAGTTGGGTCATTTCACCAGGTCGTCTTAGGGCCAATCCTCAATCTTATGGAAATCTCTTTGTATCCGAAGTGTGGAGTCCAGAAGATGCCTCTCTCCTCACGGAGCCAAATCTCTACGGTCTACCCAACGGGTGGTTTGAAGTGAAGTCTTGGTGATCGGTTGTCCTATCATCGGCTCGACTTTTGTTTGGGTCAAGTCATTCCTTGTTCCCTCAATGGATTAGGTTTTGGGCAAGCTTCCTCTTGTCCGTCACCGTAAGTTATCTCCTGTTCTATTTCCGCCTTTTGGCATGTCAAGTTAATTAGCCAATCTCTGGAACAAGGAAGATCATCGTGAGAATCTAGTAGATTGTTAAAGTTAGGAGTTTCTATGTTCTCACTCATCACAACTTCTACTCTAGAATCTCGGGGCGAGATTCTTGTAAGGGGGGTAGAATTGTAACAGCCCAGATTTGGTACCCTAAATATGGGCCAAATTTCACTTTTTGCTTGTATTGCATCATGGCATAATTATTTAAATTGCTAATTTTAATAAAGCAACACCTTAAAACAAGGGAAGCAAAACCCTTGCTCAAATTTCCAAAACTGAATGCTTTGCCCTAAAATGGCCAAACCAACTTATTCTTGAATTTCCAAATTGTCCCGGAAGTTCTAAGAATTGATTTTTATAAATGCCAATCAAATAAATAAATTATGAGAATTTAAATTGGCTTAATTCCATTCCTATTTTTGGAACCAAGTTGGAACTTCCAAAAATTCAAACTAAATTCATGGAGTGTTTCATTATTATGTTGGGAGCCACCATGTTTAATTTCGCTATTTTTGGAAATGGTTAATTGCTCCAATTAGAGGCTTTTTGCTTTTATCAAAAATAACTAAATCTAAACCCCTTTGAACAAAGGTTGGTAAAAACATTTTATTTGGCCTCACCAAATTTTGTGGTGTTGCTGAGAGTTAATTCTAGCCTATATGAATTTTCCGGGAATTTACAAAAATGTCCTGGTGCCCTTTAAAATTGCTGGAAGCTGCTTCAGGACCAATTTGCAATTTGTTTTCAAAATTCCCAGGGACCTTTTTGCGAAAATCCTTTTTCCTCTCCTCTCACTGGGCCGACCATGGCCACTGGCGCCATGCCGTGGCCATGCCGCCGATGCTGGCCTCCTCCCCTGCCGCGATGGAGGTCAAGACGACTCCAAGACGACCTGGACGCTCACCTGCTCCCTTTCCCTCCCCTGCTCTCCCCGTTCCCTTTCTCTCTTCTTCACGAGACCGAGCTCTCCATCGCCGCTGTTGCCGAGTGCGCCGTCGTCGTTCGAGGGATGGAAGCATAGATCGAAGCGCACAGTCTTCTCCGCCGCATCCTCCTCTCACTTCTGGTGCAAGTAATCGAGCCGGGGTGACCCGGGATCGACGAATTCATCATCGACTCCCCGCCTCGGCCGCGCCGTTCGTCGACCTTGAATTCCGGCGATTCCCGCACTCTGGACGTCCCCGGGACCAGCCGTCGCCGTCCACCGCTCCGCCACTTCCTCCCCTCCCTCCTAGGCGCCTGGAATCGAGCCAGGACCGGCCGGATTGACACCGGCATCCTCAACACCGCCCGACCGCGGCCGTCGCCCGCCGGCCACCATTCCGACGTCTCCGGCCTCTCCCCGCCGACACCAACCCCTCCACCAGTTTCCTGGTGAGGCCCTCTCCCTCCCTAGCCTTTTCCCGCGCCTTTTTCCCCTCTCTCGCGTCGTCGACCGCCGCCGGTCGTCGTCGGTCACCGCCGCGTCATCGCCACCGTGCGTCCCAGCCACGCGCGCCCGGCCTGGTCTCCCCCCGGCCTGACCGGCCACGAGGCCGGGGCCTCTCGGGTCCTTGCCCGGCCATATGGGCCGGCCCGGTGGCCGGGGCCTCTCGGGATGTGGCCCGGCCATATGGCCGACCTGCACCCGGCCTGGCCGGCCTGCCAGGGCTCCTGTTTTTCTTTTTTTTGGAAATAAAGCAAAATAGAAGAATTGCTAACTACTTCAATTCTTCTCCAAATTCAACAAATGAAATACCATGTTGATCAGAAAAACAAATTCTACTACTTGAAATCATTGTAACCTTCTTTTGGAATTATTTTATTTTGGTTATTCAAGAATTCCTAAAATGGGTTTAATTAATACCAAATTAGGAAATTCATAAATTATTAAATATTTGTCCAAAAATTATGAATAATATCAAAGTGGTCCACATGTCAAATGCTATCAACCCATGCACTCATCACATCATGACCACAAATTTTATTTGATGTTATTCATAAATGGTTAAAAGATTTAAATTCCTTTAGTTTTCAAATTGCTATTTATTCTTCGGTACTCAGAAAATTACAAATAAGGTACCAAATTTTCGGAATGACGAATCCTATCCATTCTTGTCATGTTCATGCCTATTTGAGCCCCTCTCTAATAATTTAATCATTAAAATGTGGTCACTAAGATAAATATGGGGTTGCTTCCAAATATTGCACTAATTATTTGGAACTCCATTTAAGTTGATAGATCAATTAAATGTTAATATCCCTGCATCAATTCGACATGCCATCATGTGACTGAGCATTGCACATTGTGTTCTTGTGATTTATTGTGTTCTTTGTATTTTCTTTTGGGTATCGATAGATTCCGAGTCGAGGGTCTCTCTAACTACCCCGACGAGCAGTACTTCACGACCGGGCAGCAAGGCAGAGATAACCTAACCTTCTTGGCATCTAGCATCCTATGATTTTATCAAATTATTTATCCACCATAATATTGCATGCGTTCAAATGTCTTTTTTGGTAAATATATAGAATCCTATAAATGCATGTCTCTTCCCGAGCCATTCACATGTATCCCTACCTATGAACCCTAGTGTTGCTGTGTTGGTCGGATACGAATTATAAGTGTTGGTTATATGCTTAGCCATGCTTAGAAATGCTTAGTTGAGATACTAGTTAGTTCCGTTATTACATTCAAAATTGTTGATGTTGTGGAATGATTCGGGCATGGTGGATAAGTGTGATGCTAATTAAAATGCTAAGACGGCTTGGGTGAGTTGCCATCGGGGATGGTGTTTTGTCTCACTCTAGCCCCTAGGTGCGAGTTCTTGTCTCTAGACTCAAGATCGAGCGTGCTACCATTGGTGGGTGTATGGGCGCCTTACTAACTGAATAACTTGTGCGGGCGTATCCAGGGTCCTCTAGTTCGGTTTTCCATTTGCGTGTGAGTGGAAAGATGATGTTGATGAGGATTTGTGTTTAGGACGTGGCGATGGGGCAGGGCGCTGAGAGCGCTGAACCTGTCCTGTGGCCACTGATGACTCTTGGATATTCTCACGTGAGGTAAAGGTTTAACCGCGCCTGCTCGCCGGCCTTCCCCGGAAGAGGGCCAACTAGGTGAGCCGGACGGTACAAATGGATAAGGAGCTGGGATTCCCTCGGAACCTGGTGACTTCAAATAGTACACCCCTGCAGGGTTAATCTTTTCGAAAAGCCGTGTCCGCGGTTATGGACGACTTGGGAACGGATATACGAGACCATAGAGAATATTAACCTAATTGATATGGCAGCTAGAGGTTGCATAACAAACTTATGATAAAGGTTCATTTCCTCGAGGGTGAGTCGAGGGAGTGCCTTTGTGTGAGATGAGTGGTGATGGTTGCAAGTAGGTTCGTCGAGAACCGAAGATGATATGATACTCTCTTACCCCTTTATAAAAATATTCTGAGTAGACGAATGCCATGTGTCCTTTATGTTTCGGTTTAATAAAGTTAGCTTTATGCAAAAGAACTACATTATACAGCTTTAGAGCCTCCGTCAGTCATTGGGCCTATATCGCCCTACTAAACTTGCGAGTACATCGTACTCAGTCTCTCTTTGCTGCCTCTATGTATTTGTATTTCAGAGGAGGACGACACCGAGCCACTAGGTGGGTTCTTCGTTGACGTCGACTACTAGTCTGGGGTTCCCAGGTGGCAGCTTGGGACCGTGGAACAAGCTGGCTTGGGGTGATATTTTATTGTAGGCCTCTTAGGCCCTATTTTGCTTCTTGTTGTTAGACAACACTACCCGCTTCCGCTTGTTGAATTGTTGGATCTGTGATCCTTTTTGCTTGTAATATTTGTATTCTTCTCGTTATATGAGTTGCTATATGTTTTGTGTCATAGAGTCATGCTTTGTGCCAGTTCTGTTCCACAAGTCTCGATCTCTGTGTTATACTTTGATGGTTGTGCGAATTACATAGCCTATCTGTATAATTCCGGGGTCGGGGCGTTACAGCTGCTGACCCGCATCGCCGTAAGTATCCGACGCAAGATGTACGGGGAGGCCGGGGCGCCGCGCGTCGACACCACCGACCATCCTCGCCGCCGCCGACTCCTGGCGTTTGCCCCGACCTGCTCGCCCGTCTCCGCCGTCGCCCGCCGTCCGCTGCGCCTGTCTCCGCTGCTATCCGCGTCTGCCGGCCCGCATCACAACGTGCCGGGAGAGCCGGGCGCTCAGGCGTTTTCCGGCCGCTGGGAGAGCCGGGCCTCGCGTGCTAAGAGCGGGATGCGGCCGCTCGGAGAGCTGGGCGCTCAGGTACAACAGAAGGCGCTCGTCGGCCGGGTGAAGGCCAGGAAGCAGGCAAGGGCGACGGGTACAGCAGCAGGCAAGAGCCCACAAATCCATCGATCTATTGGTATTGGAGCCAAGCAAGCTAGCACGTGAAGGCAAGAGCCCACAAATCCATCGATCTATTGGTATTGGAGCCAAGCAAGCTAGCACGTGACCGCGGTATTAGTGGTAGGTGAGAGAGAAAGAGGAAGCGATGGGGAGAGTGGTGCGGTGGTGAGCTGCCGGAGAACAGCACGACGGCGGAAGCACGCTACGGGTCCGGCGCTGCCTCCGTCCGCACCAGGAAGTCACGGTATACCTCCAGGACGCGCCAAGGGTTGTCTGAGAGCACCGGTATGAGCGCGTTCCAGGAGACGAGGTTCCTGGCCGCGACCGGCATCCCGTCGAACACCTTATGGGCGTCCTCGCTGCGGCCACACCGGCCGTACATGGAGACAAGGAGTGGGGTCGTCGCCAACCAGGACGAGCTTGGTGGCGAGCGGAGTTGGCGAAGAAGGGGTCAAGTCGTCGCCGGCCAGGACGAGCTTGGTGGCGAGCGCGTGGACCTGTCGCCCTGCAGCAGCGCCGTCGTGAACGAAGCCGCGGCCGCGGCGAGAGGTGGACGGCGGCGGCCGCGGCGCTCATGGGGTCCGAACCCCGCCGACGTGCCGCGCGCGCATATACGCACAGCTGAAGCCGCCGCCGCCGCATTTCTTTGGTTCGGTCGGCGTCGTTTCTTTGGTTCCATCGATAGGATAGAGATGAGGGTATTTTTGTCCATCTGGATTTTCTTTGACGGAACAATGTAACAGAGCTAACGGCAGTGTCATGTAAGGAAAGAAATTTTGAGAAGAGGTCACATAGGAAAGAAATTTTTTACCGGTGTCAAATAAGGAAAATGATTTTAAGTGAGTGTCATAGAAGGAATTTTCTCTTTTCTGATCATGCATCATTCATTTCCCCAAACTGAACGCATTAAGCACAGAACTCGCTGCCCAGGCGCCCAGCCCTAGTCCCTAGATCGGGCGAGTGGCAACTCGACCCGCGGCGGCAGAGTCCCGACGTCGACACGACAGGCCGCGACCTGCAGGCTTCACTCCTCTGACTCGGTGGCTGCACAACCAGGACCGGACGTTTGACTGCACTGATTGCGTCCAGGAACCATTCTAATCATAGAGGACTTGAGGTGTTATGCAAATTCAGAAAAAAAAAATCAGATGTAATTTGTTCAAAAGTCATACGATCCAATTATTGTTTGTTTTTTCAGATTGAATAGGTTGCTTTTGAAAGCATTCTTGGAAGGAGTTGCTGCAAAGAAGGGAGAAACTGAAGAAAAATTGAAAATAAGGACATTATCTCTAGTTTTCAAGCCTTAAAGCATCGTAAAGTTATAAGCTTTCCTAACATTTTGGTATTATCTATCCTCTTATTCAGATGCTTCTTCTTTAATATTTGGAACAATTGGTACCTACTATATTTTTTAAACAATATCAAGCTATGATCGGTTCTAGAAATATATGATATTATGTTGTAATATTGTGTAAAAAATTATGTCATATCTTTTAAACATAGATTATATAGTAGGACTATATGATGATATAATCAATTATACATGCTGAAACCCAGCGTTTTGACTGTCAAAAAAAATTTTGTGACCTTTAAATTTTTGAATACACGCCCTCGAAATCCTGGGCCCGCCACTGCCTACAACGCCATCCTCGGCTACCCCGCCCTCGCCAAGTTCATGGCGGTGACCCACCACGCCTACAACCTCGTCAAGCTCCCTGGCTCGGGTGGCACCATCGTCATCCGCGGCGTGGTCTCGGACGCCCTGTACGCTGCGCAAGTGGCCTACAAGGCTTCCGCGGTGGCGTCACCCGCTGACGAGGATGAGGAGCCCCTCCCGAGACCTCCCACGAAGAAGAAGCAGCTTTTTTCTCAGGAGAAGGCCGCGACGAAGTAGGTGCCTCTTGAGGCAAACGGCTCGGGGGCTAGCGTCACCATCGGCGCCAACCTGCCTCTCAAATAGGAAAGCGCGCTCGTCGCCTTCCTCAGGGCAAACTCTGACATGTTCGCTTGGACACCTTCAGATATGTCTAGAGTACCGAGGGAGGTGATCGAGCACCACTTAGCCGTGTGTCCAAACGCACGCCCCGTGAAGCAAAAGGTGCGGCGCCAGGCGCCAGAGAAGCAAGATTTCATCGTCAAGGAAGTAGAGAAACTGAAGAAGGCCAGCATCATCAAGGAAGTGGTCCATCCCACTTGGCTCGCCAACGGTGTGGTCGTACCCAAGCACACCGGAGGAAGCCGCCTCTGCATCGACTTCACCAACCTCAACAAGGCCTGCCCCAAGGACCCCTATCCCCTCCCGAGGATCGACCAGATCGTGGACTCCACCATCGGCTGCGCGCTCCTCTGTTTTCTGGATGCCTTCTCTGGTTACCACTAGATGAAGATGGCGAAGGAGGACGAGGAGAAGACAGCATTTCTCACCCCTTGTGGTGTGTTTTGCTATGTCTGCATGCCCTTCGGCCTGAAGAACGCCGGCGCCACTTTCCAGCGCCTCATGAGGATCGCCTTGGGGGCTCAAATGGGGAAGAATGCAGAGGCCTACGTTGATGACATCATGGTCAAGACTCGCGAAGAAAGCACGCTCATCCAGGACCTCGAGGAGACCTTTGCCAACCTGCGCAAGGTCAACATCAAGCTGAACCCCGCCAAGTGCGTCTTCAGGGTCCCTTCAGGCAAGCTCCTCGGGTTCCTGGTATCCCACCGTGGCATCGAGGCCAACCCCGACAAGATCAAGGCCATAGAGCAGATGCAGCCTCCTCGTCGCCTCAAGGACATGCAACGCCTAGCGGGATGTATGGCCAGCCTTGGCCGTTTCATCTCCAAGTTCGGCGAGAGGGCGCTGCCATTTTTCAAGATCATGAAGAGGTCCGGTCCTTTCAAGTGGACCCCTGAAGCAGCAAAGGCCTTTGAGGACCTGAAAAAATACCTGGCGAGCCCACCCATCATGGTTGCCCCACGCCCTCGCGAGCCTCTGAAGCTGTATCTTGCAGCCACTCCTCAGACGGCAAGCGCGGTCTTGTTGGCTGAAAGGGAAGAGCCAGTCCTCGTCAAGCAGATCTCTACGTCGCCAAGCCCAGAACCACCCGACAAGGAAGCACCCTCGTCAAGCCTCCAGCCTCATGCCGAGCCTCTACAAGTGGGGCCTCAAGAAACCCTCGCCGAGGACTCCACCGAGCCTGGAGAGGAGCCAGCCGCTGCCACGCCAACGACTACCCTCGTCGAGCATCCCGTCTACTTCGTCAGCACAGTGTTGCGGGACGCTCGCGAGCGCTACCCCATGCAGCAAAAGCTCCTCTTCTCGCTCCTCAGCGCCTCCAGGAAGCTGCGCCACTACTTCCAGGGCCACCCCATCAAGGTGGTCACCTCATACCCCCTGGAGCAAGTCCTGCGCAACCCAAACGCAACAGATCGCGTTGCAGGCTGGGGCATTGAGCTACAACCTTTCGAGCTGGAGTTTGACACCACCAGGGTCATCAAGGGCAGGGCGCTGGCTGATTTCATGGCCGAGTGGACGGACACGCGTGAAGAAGAGCCTCCAGAGGAGGAAGCCGCAGCCTCAGGTGGGACGGAACCAGACTACTGGACCATGCATTTCGACAGCGCCTTCGCGGCCCGGAGTGCAGGGGCTGGTGCCGTCCTCACCTCACCAACGGGCGACAAGCTCTACTACGCTGTCCATCTGTGCTTCAAGGACAACGACAAGGTCTCCAACAACATTGCTGAATATGAAGGCCTCCTCGCCGGGCTCAGAGCCGCCATCGCCCTCGGCATCAAGCGCATCCTCATCAAGGGCGACTCTCAGCTCCTCTTCAACTTCTCCAACAAAAGCTACACGCCTAAGGACACCTACATGGTGGCCTACCTTGAAGAGGTACGCAAGCTGGAGAAGCATTTCAGGGGCATGGAGCTCAAGCACATTGTAACAGCCCGAACTTGGTAACGAAAAATACGAAGAATTTTTCCACTTTTGCTTTGCATCCTTTGCATCATGGTATGCGTGTGAAACTTGTCATTACTAACAAATGCACCTTGTTTTGGAAAGCAATTGTAATGGGAAGCCCACCTTCCCAAAACCTCCAACCAAATGTTTTACTCAACTTGTCAACCAACCATTCTTGGACTTCCAACTTGTTTAGGAAGTTCCATAATTGCCTCTTATCCTCAATTCTCCAATTTCCAAGTTTTGTCAATTGGGAACTAAATATGAGAATTCAATTTGGCTTAATTCAAACTACACTTTTGGAACCAATTTAAGCTCTCCAAAAATTCAAACTAAATTCATGGAGTGCTTCTTTATTGTGTTGGGAGCCACCATGTTTAATTTCACTATTTTTGGAAATGGTTAATTGCTCCAATTAGAGGCTTTTAGCTATTTATCAAAAATGCCTAAATCTAAAAGCTATGAACAAATGTTGGGCAAACTAATTTATTTGACCTCACCAAATTTTGTGGAAGTCTAAAAGCTTAAATGGAGCCTATGTGAATTTTTCCAGATTTTACAAACATGTTTCAGTGCCTCTTTTAAATCCCTCAAGTTGCTGAACTAAAAAGGAAAAACAGAAAATTTGGAAATGTTTAAATTTCTGACGAGCGGGTCCCTCTGTCAGTCTCCCTCTCTCCCCTCCCTTCTCACTGTGCGCCATGGCGCACTGGCGCCATGCCGTCGAGGTGGCCAAGGGCCATGCCGCCCGGCCGCAGCGCCCTGGTGGTCAAGAGCCTGCCGAGGACGCCCACCTGCCCCGCGACCTGCTTTTCCCTTTTCCTCCCCGCGAGCAAACCCTAACCCTAGCTTCTCTCTCCGCCGCTGTTTGCCGCCGCTGTCCGTAGCCGCTTCGTCGTCGCCTCCGTCAGCCCCGGGACCAGCTGGCCGCACTAGGAGCACCGCCGGGCCGCCCTCCATCCTCCTCGCCGACGCCTGCTTGATGGGAGGGCCTGACGCAAGCTAATTGCTCGGTTCCCTCCGACGCCGTCCGTCGCTCGCCGTCGTCGTCCTCGCCAAATCGCCTCCGCCTCAGGCCTCCCCTGCCTCCGACGAGCAGCCCTACGTGTCCGTGGTGAGTTCGCCGTCCTGTTGGACATCCTTACTCGCCTCCTCCCCCTCTGCATCTCCGTCCTGGTCGCCGCCGGTCGCCGTCCACTGTCGAACACCTTTGCCGCACGCGCGCCCGGCGCGGTCACCCTGCCCCGGCCTGGGCACCGGCCAGAACCGGCCAGCAGGCCGGTTGCTTCCGAGGGGTGCCCGGCCCTCACCCCGGCCTGGGCCGGCCACGAGGCCGGCCTGTTCGGGCAGTGGCCCGGCCTAACGCCCGGTTTGGGCCGGCTCTGAGGCCGGCCTCTTCTGGCACCTCCCCGGCCTACAAACCGGCCTGGGCCGACTTACGGGCCGGCCTGCACAGTAATTTCTGTGTTTTTGGAAAATATTTTGGTGTCTATTTAATTCATAACTTTTCGAAATTTGGTCCTTTTTCAACAAATAAAATACCGATGTGATCAGCAAGACAAACTCTAACCAATGGACACATTGAAATGTTTATTTGAAACTATATTTTGCTGTTTATTTAAGAATTCCTAAAATGGGTTAATTAATCCCAAATTAGGAAAATCCATAACTTCTTAAATAATTGTCCAAAAAGTATGAATGAAATATCAAAGTGATTGTCATGTCAAATGCTATTCAACCATGCTGGTATCATGTCATGATCACAAACATTTAATTGATGTTATTCATAATTTGGTTAAATGATTTAAATTCTTTTATTTATTTAAATTGCTATTTATTCATCGGTACTCCAAAAATTACAAATAAAGTACCAAAATGATCGGGATGACGAACCCTATCCTTTATTGCCATGTTCATGCATATTTGAGCCACCTCTCTAATAATTTAATATTTTATAAAGAATGTGGCCACTAAGATAAATATGGGGTTGTTTCCAAATAATTGCACTAATTATTTGGAGCTCCATTTAATTTGTTAATTAAATTTGAATGATAATATCCTTGCATAAATTTGAAATGTCATCATGTGATTGAGCATTGCACCTTGTGTTCGTGTAATTTATGTGTGCTTTGTATTTCTTTGGGTATCGATAGATTCCGGAGTCGAGGGTCTCTCTGACTACCCCGACGAGCAGTACTTCACGACCGGGTAGCAAGGCAAGAGATAACCTAACCTTCTTGGCATTCTAGCATCCTATGATTTTATCAAATTATTTTATCCACCATAATATTGCATGCGGTTCAAATGTCTCTATTGGGTAAATTTATAGAATCCTATGAATGCATGTCTCTTCCCCGAGCCTATCACATGTATCCCTACCTATGAAACCTAGGGTTGAAGTGTTGGCCGAGATGAAGATAGAATTATTGTTGTATTCATATGCTTAGCTATGCTTAGACATGCTTAGAAATGCTTAGTTGAAATACTAGTTTGTCCGTTGTTGAATTCCATAATTATTGATGTTGATGGAATGACTCAGGCATGGTGGATAATTGTGATGCTTAATTAAAATGCTAAGATGGCTTGGGTGAGTTGCCATCGGGGATGGTGTTTTGCCTCACTCTAGCCCCTAGGTGCGAGTTCTTGTCTCTAGAACCAAGATCGAGCGTGCTTCCGGAGGTGGGGGCATATGGAACCCCCTTTGACCAAATAAGTTGTGAGGGGCTTGTCAAGGGTCCTCTAGTTTGCTATTTCCATTTGTGCGTGTGTGGTGTGAGTGGAAAAAGGAACGAGGATGATGGTGTGTAGGACGTGACGGTGGGGCAGGGCGCTGGGAGCGCTGAACCTGTCCTTCCGCCACTGATGGTCCTTGAGTAAGCCTCATGCAATGTAAAGGTCTAACCGCGCCCGCTCGCCGGTCTTCCCCGGAAGAGGGCCAACTAGGTGAGCCGGACGGTACCAATGGATAAGAAGCTGGGGTTCCTTCGGAAACCTGGCGACTTCAAATAGTACACCCCTGCAGGGTTAATCTTTTCGAAAAGCCGTGTCCGCGGTTATGGACGACTTGGGAACGGATATACGAGACCATAGATAACTTTTAACCTAATTGATATGGCAGCTAAAGGTTGCATAATCAACTTGAGATAAAGATTCATTTCCTCGAGGGTGAGTCGAGGGAGTGCCTTTGTGTGAGATGAGTGGTGATAGTTGTAAGTAGGTTCGCCGAGAACCGAAGATGATGATGATAATCTCTTACCCCTTTTTAAAAGTATTCTGAGTAGACGAATGCCATGTGTCCTTTATGTTTCGGTTTATTAAAAACTAGCTTTATGCAAAAGAAATACTTATACAGCTTTAGAGCCTCCGTCAGTCATTGGGCCTATATCGCCCTACTAAACTTGCGAGTACATCGTACTCAGTCTCTCTTTGCTGCCTCTATGATTTTGTATTTCAGAGGAGGACGACACCGAGCAGCTAGGTGGGTTCTTCGTTGACATCGACTACTAGTCTGGGGTTCCCAGGTAGGCAGCTTGGGACCGTGGAACAAGCTGGCTGGGAAGATGTTATTGTAGGCCTCTTAGGCCATATTTTGCTTCTTGTTGTTAGACAACACTACCCGCTTCCGCTTGTTGAATTGTTGGATCTGTGATCCTTTTGCTTGTAATATTTGTATTCTTCTCGGTATATGGGTTGCTATACTTTTGTGTCGTAGAGTCATGCTTTGTGCCAGTTCTGTTCCACAAGTCTCGATCTTTGTCTTATACATTGATGGTTGTGTCGGATTCATAGCCTCTCTGTATAATTCCGGGGTCGGGGCGTTACAAGTTGGTATCAGAGCAGGACTGCCTGTAGGAAACCCTTTCTTTTGGTCGATGTCGAGTCTAGTGAAAATTATTTTCAACCTAAAAATGAGTTGTGAAAACCTTCTTAGGATTCTTTTTGCTTCTCATCCAACTCGCTCTACTCTGATTCTTACCTCTATTTGTTTTATGCTTGGTGTCGATGTTTAGGTTCTCGGGGTTGGGGTTCTTACCGTCCAGTTATGCCTCGAGTCCGTTATATCCGTTTAATATCGCCACAATGACGTGATGTCGCCGTGGTTTCCTAAATCTGTCTTTGGTGTTTATTGCTTCTTAAATATCTATATCTGGGAGCAACCAATGATCTACCTTATCTGTCAGAATTGGTTACTAACTTGCCGTTGTTCCAATTCTTCAGAATGGCTCCTACCCGCCGTGGGGAACATAGCAGCCCTGATCCACCACCGCCCCCTTCGATGGCGGAGGTTATGATGGCTATCGAACAAAACCGTCTGCGCAATGAGCGGTTGCTCGAGCAGCTGGTCCAGCAAGGGGCCAGGAGGAACAAGGACTACACCACTCTCAATCAGTTCTTGCGGTCCCAACCTCCCACCTTTTCTGAAGCTAAGGAGCCGCTTGATGCGGATGATTGGCTTCGGGCGATCGAGCGCAAGTTTGCCGCTCTTCACGTTCCGGCGGCGGAGCATGTCAACTTCGCCACCTACCTCCTGGAAGGAGCCGCCGGCTCCTGGTGGGAGAGCCACGTGGCCATGGTTGCCGCGGGCCATGTTGTCACTTGGTAGGAATTCCGCACCGCTTTCCGTGCGGCGTACATCCCCAAGCCCATCCTCGAGCTCAAGAGGCGGGAGTCCTATGGACGGGAGTTCAACCACCTCTCCCGGTACGCCCCTCGGGACGTGACGAATGATGAAGACAAGCAATACCTCTTCCGCAAGGGGCTCGCACCTCGTCTCCGATACGAGCTCCTACCCTTCAAGTTCACCTCCTACCAAGAGCTCTACAACCAGGCTCTCACCATGGAGCAAGGTAGGAAGGAGCTAGAGGCTTCTAAGAGGCCAGTTTCCACCGACCACCAGAGCTCCTCCTCATCTGGGGGCAAGAAGCGCAAGGTCTTCGTGCCTTTCAGCGCCGTGCCAAAGGCACCCTTCGCGCCGAAGCCCACCGGGTACTTGCCACCTCCGCCTCGCCCAGCTACTTCGACCTTGGGTGCGGCTGGAGGCGGTTTTCGACCTCGACTACCTGCACCACCGGGGCTCACTTGCTTCTTTGGTGGCCAGCCGGGGCACTACTCCAGGTAGTGTCCCCAGAAGGCCCCGGCTCCCTCAGCACCTACACCAGCACCCTCTACCCCAGCCGCCAAGGCTACCACCGTCAGCCGTGGCCGCCTGAACCACGTCTCGGCTGAAGGCGTTGAGGAGGACCCCGGAGTTCTCATGGGTACGCTTCAAATCAATACTTATCCAGCTTCAGTGCTATTTTATTCTGGAGCTTCACATTCGTTCATATCCATATCATATGCACATAACCATCAAATACCGTTTGTGATGATGGATCCCCCGTTAGTGGTCAAGACCCCGGGCTCTAGTTGGCGTACAGATTGGATATCTCCCGATGTTCAAATAGCCGTAGGGTCAGTTCCTTTTACGTTCTCATTGATAGCCCTGAGGTCAGAGGGTATCGATGTTATTCTGGGCATGGATTGGCTAGTGAAATATCAGGCCAACCTGGATTGTGCTGCCAAGACTGTCACGGTGTTCCACCCAAGGTATGGGGAAGTGCGTTACTGGTCCCCAACTTCTGCAACTCCTTCCGCAGCCACTCCTCTTTCACCGGAGATCAGTCTTTATTTTCTGGAAGGAATCACCCCTCCTGAAATGCATGAAGTTGCGGTGGTGTGTGAATTCCCCGATGTTTTTCCGGAAGAATTGCCCGGGATGCCACCGGATCGCAGCGTGGAGTTTGTGATTGAGTTGGTTCCGGGAACCGCTCCAGTTTCCAAGATGCCCTACCGTATGCCCACGGAAGAGCTAACTGAATTGAAGAAGCAACTTGATGAGCTGCTTGAAAAAGAATTCATTCGGCCGAGTAGCTCACCTTGGGGCTGCCCGGTCATCTTTGTCAAGAAGAGGGATACAAATGTTCCTCGACTGGTCGTTGACTACCGCCCTCTTAATGCGGTGACCATCAAGAACAAGTATCCAATTCCTCAAATAACAGACTTGTTCGATCAACTGGCTGGAGCCACGGTGTTCTCCAAGATGGATTTGAGGTCCGGCTACCATCAAATAAAAAATCCGAAAGGAGGATATTCCGAAGACGGCCTTCACTACCCGCTATGGGTTATATGAGTATACCGTCATGTCCTTTGGCCTCACAAATGCTCCGGCTACATTCATGAGGCTGATGAACTCCATCTTCCACGAGTACCTCGACAAGTTCGTCATCATTTACATCGATGACATCCTTGTGTACTCCAAAACCGAAGACGAACATGCTGAACACCTTCGGCTAGTTTTGACCAAGCTCCGTGATCATCGCCTCTATGCCAAGTTCTCTAAATGTGAGTTTTGGCTAAAGGAGCTCATCTTTCTCGGTCATGTGGTGTCCGCGGCTGGAGTAGCGGTGATACCAGACAAGATTCAGGCAATCCTGGATTGGCCAACTCCCAAATCCGTCAAGGATATCCGAAGCTTCCTCGGATTGGCGGGTTATTACCGCCGATTCATCGAGGGCTTCTCCAAAATAGCCAAGGCACTGACTGACCTCCTCAAGAAAGGCAAACAATTTGTGTGGTCAGAAAAGGCTGAAGAGAGTTTCCAAACCCTCAAGGTCAAGCTCGCCACCACTCCGGTGCTTGTCCTTCCCGACACCGACAAGGACTTTGTCGTATATTGTGATGCATCTCTCCAAGGCTTGGGCTGTGTTTTGATGCAAGAAGGCCATGTGGTCGCCTATGCCTCCCGTCAACTCAAGCCACACGAGCAAAATTATCCCACTCATGATTTGGAGCTTGCCGCCGTGGTACATGCTCTGAAGCAATGGAGGCCCTACCTCTTGGGCAACCGTTGCGAGATCTACTCCGACCATCAAAGTCTGAAGTACCTATTCACCCAGCCGGATCTGAACTTGAGGCAGAGAAGATGGCTGGAATTGATTAAAGACTATGATGTGACTCTCCACTATCAACCCGGCAAGGCAAATGTCGTGGCGGATGCTCTGAGCCGCAAAGCCTATTGCAATACATTGATGGTTGAAAAGGCCCAACCTGCTCTTCATGAGGAGTTCGCTAGGTTGAATCTGGAAATTGTTCCTTCTGGGTTTCTGGCTAACCTCGAGATCAAATCCACACTTGAGGATGAAATCAAGGCCGCCCAGCAAAATGATGCTGGCATCCTCAAGATTAAGGAAAAGGTCGCAAGTGGAAAGGCCAAGTGTTTCACTATCGATGACTCCGGTGTTGTCTTTTTCGAAGGACGTCTTGTGGTGCCCAAGAGTGGAAATACCAAGGGGTTAATTCTCCAAGAGGCACATGAGTCTCCCATATCTATCCATCCCGGTAGCACCAAGATGTACCAAGACCTTCGTCCTAAATTCTGGTGGACCCGTATGAAGCGGGAGATTGCCAAATATGTTGCCGAATGTGATGTCTGTCGTCGAGTGAAGGCTGAACATCAAAGGCCAGCTGGTACTCTTCGCCCCATAGCCATTCCTGAATGGAAATGGGATGAAATTGGTATGGATTTCATTACCGGTTTTCCACGATCACAACGGGGTAATGATGCCATTTGGGTAGTCATTGATCGTCTATCCAAGGTCGCCCACTTCCTCCCCGTTCGCGAGGATATCACTGCCAAGCAACTAGCCGAGTTGTATCTTGCTCGGATCTTCCCTCTCCATGGTATTCCTATGAGCATCATATCGGACCGGGGAAGTCTTTTTGTATCCAAATTCTGGCAGAGTTTCCAAAGTGCTTTGGGAACCCGTGTGAACCTGAGCACTGCTTACCACCCTCAAACTGACGGTCAAACTGAAAGGGTGAATCAAGTTCTTGAGGATATGCTACGGGCTTGTGTCATCTCCTTCGGCAAGAGTTGGGAAAAATACCTCCCTCTCGCCGAGTTCTCCTACAACAATAGCTATCAAGCCAGCTTGCAAATTGCTCCCTTCGAGGTCCTATATGGGAGAAAATGCCGGACTCCTCTCAATTGGTCTGAAACCGGGGAGAGGTCTCTCTTCGGTCCTGATGTGATCAATGAAGCCGAAGAGAAAGTCCGTGTCACTCGAGAAAATCTCAAAGCTGCTCAATCCCGTCAGAAAAGCTATTATGACAAGCACCACCAAGAGGTCCACTATGAAATTGATGACAAGGCCTACCTTCGAGTCTCTCCTCTCCGTGGCGTTCGTCGCTTCGGAATCAAGGGAAAATTGGCACCTCGCTATGTTGGCCCTTTCACCGTCCTAGCCAAGCGAGGGGATCTCTCCTATCAACTTGAGTTGCCCTCAAATTTCCCGGATGTCCATGATGTTTTCCATGTCTCCCAACTCCGCCGTTGCTTCAAGGATCCCATCCGTGGGGTTGATCATGAGGCATTGGACATTCAGACGGATTTGACCTATCGCGAGCATCCTATCCGCATCTTGGATGAAGCGGAGAGGAAAACCCGCAACAAGTCCATCAAGTTTCTCAAGGTCCAATGGTCTAACCATTCCGAAGAAGAAGCCACCTGGGAGCGAGAAACTAGTCTTCGTCAGGAATACCCCGCCTTTTTCACTCAAGCCTAGAATCTCGGGACGAGATTCCTGTAAGGGGGGTAGATTTGTAACAGCCCGAACTTGGTAACGAAAAATACGAAGAATTTTTCCACTTTTGCTTTGCATCCTTTGCATCATGGCATGCGTGTGAAACTTGTCATTACTAACAAATGCACCTTGTTTTGGAAAGCAATTGTAATGGGAAGCCCACCTTCCCAAAACCTCCAACCAAATGTTTTACTCAACTTGTCAACCAACCATTCTTGGACTTCCAACTTGTTTAGGAAGTTCCATAATTGCCTCTTATCCTCAATTCTCCAATTTCCAAGTTTTGTCAATTGGGAACTAAATATGAGAATTCAATTTGGCTTAATTCAAACTACACTTTTGGAACCAATTTAAGCTCTCCAAAAATTCAAACTAAATTCATGGAGTGCTTCTTTATTGTGTTGGGAGCCACCATGTTTAATTTCACTATTTTTGGAAATGGTTAATTGCTCCAATTAGAGGCTTTTAGCTATTTATCAAAAATGCCTAAATCTAAAAGCTATGAACAAATGTTGGGCAAACTAATTTATTTGACCTCACCAAATTTTGTGGAAGTCTAAAAGCTTAAATGGAGCCTATGTGAATTTTTCCAGATTTTACAAACATGTTTCAGTGCCTCTTTTAAATCCCTCAAGTTGCTGAACTAAAAAGGAAAAACAGAAAATTTGGAAATGTTTAAATTTCTGACGAGCGGGTCCCTCTGTCAGTCTCCCTCTCTCCCCTCCCTTCTCACTGTGCGCCATGGCGCACTGGCGCCATGCCGTCGAGGTGGCCAAGGGCCATGCCGCCCGGCCGCAGCGCCCTGGTGGTCAAGAGCCTGCCGAGGACGCCGACCTGCCCCGCGACCTGCTTTTCCCTTTTCCTCCCCGCGAGCAAACCCTAACCCTAGCTTCTCTCTCCGCCGCTGTTTGCCGCCGCTGTCCGTCGCCGCTTCGTCGTCGCCTCCGTCAGCCCCGGGACCAGCTGGCCGCACTAGGAGCACCGCCGGGCCGCCCTCCATCCTCCTCGCCGACGCCTGCTTGATGGGAGGGCCAGACGCGAGCTAATTGCTCGGTTCCCTCCGACGCCGTCCGTCGCTCGCCGTCGTCGTCCTCGCCAAATCGCCTCCGCCTCAGGCCTCCCCTGCCTCCGACGAGCAGCCCTACGTGTCCGTGGAGAGTTCGCCGTCCTGTTGGACATCCTTACTCGCCTCCTCCCCCTCTGCATCTCCGTTTCCGTGCGAAGGCCGCCGGCCGTTCGCCGCGGCCTTGCTCTGCCGAGCACGCGCACGACGTCCGGTCTTTTCCCTGCTCCCGCAAGCACACGCACCGCATCGGCCCCGCAACCGCACGTTTTTGTCGCACTCGCGCAACCACGGCGCGCCGCTCCATCCTGGTCGCCGCCGGTCGCCGTCCACTGTCGAACACCTTTGCCGCACGCACGCCCGGCGCGGTCACCCTGCCCCGGCCTGGGCACCGGCCAGAACCGGCCAGCAGGCCGGTTGCTTCCGAGGGGTGCCCGGCCCTCACCCCGGCCTGGGCCGGCCACGAGGCCGGCCTGTTCAGGCAGTGGCCCGGCCTAACGCCCGGTTTGGGCCGGCTCTGAGGCCGGCCTCTTCTGGCACCTCCCCGGCCTACAAACCGGCCTGGGCCGACTTACGGGCCGGCCTGCACAGTAATTTCTGTGTTTTTGGAAAATATTTTGGTTTCTATTTAATTCATAACTTTTCGAAATTTGGTCCTTTTTCAACAAATAAAATACCGATGTGATCAGCAAGACAAACTCTAACCAATGGACACATTGAAATGTTTATTTGAAACTATATTTTGCTGTTTATTTAAGAATTCCTAAAATGGGTTAATTAATCCCAAATTAGGAAAATCCATAACTTCTTAAATAATTGTCCAAAAAGTATGAATGAAATATCAAAGTGATTGTCATGTCAAATGCTATTCAACCATGCTGGTATCATGTCATGATCACAAACATTTAATTGATGTTATTCATAATTTGGTTAAATGATTTAAATTCTTTTATTTATTTAAATCGCTATTTATTCATCGGTACTCCAAAATTACAAATAAAGTACCAAAATGATCGGGATGACGAACCCTATCCTTTATTGCCATGTTCATGCATATTTGAGCCACCTCTCTAATAATTTAATATTTTATAAAGAATGTGGCCACTAAGATAAATATGGGGTTGTTTCCAAATAATTGCACTAATTATTTGGAGCTCCATTTAATTTGTTAATTAAATTTGAATGATAATATCCTTGCATCAATTTGACATGTCATCATGTGATTGAGCATTGCACCTTGTGTTCGTGTAATTTATGTGTGCTTTGTATTTCTTTGGGTATCGATAGATTCCGGAGTCGAGGGTCTCTCTGACTACCCCGACGAGCAGTACTTCACGACCGGGCAGCAAGGCAAGAGATAACCTAACCTTCTTGGCATTCTAGCATCCTATGATTTTATCAAATTATTTTATCCACCATAATATTGCATGCGGTTCAAATGTCTCTATTGGGTAAATTTATAGAATCCTATGAATGCATGTCTCTTCCCCGAGCCTATCACATGTATCCCTACCTATGAAACCTAGGGTTGAAGTGTTGGCTGAGATGAAGATAGAATTATTGTTGTATTCATATGCTTAGACATGCTTAGAAATGCTTAGTTGAAATACTAGTTTGTCCGTTGTTGAATTCCATAATTATTGATGTGATGGAATGACTCGGGCATGGTGGATAATTGTGATGCTTAATTAAAATGCTAAGATGGCTTGGGTGAGTTGCCATCGGGGATGGTGTTTTGCCTCACTCTAGCCCCTAGGTGCGAGTTCTTGTCTCTAGAACCAAGATCGAGCGTGCTTCGGAGGTGGGGGCATATGGAACCCCCTTTGACCGAATAAGTTGTGAGGGCTTGTCAAGGGTCCTCTAGTTTGCTATTTCCATTTGCGCGTGTGTGGTGTGAGTGGAAAAAGGAACGAGGATGATGGTGTGTAGGACGTGACGGTGGGGCAGGGCGCTGGGAGCGCTGAACCTGTCCTTCCGCCACTGATGGTCCTTGAGTAAGCCTCATGCAATGTAAAGGTCTAACCGCGCCCGCTCGCCGGTCTTCCCCGGAAGAGGGCCAACTAGGTGAGCCGGACGGTACCAATGGATAAGAAGCTGGGGTTCCTTCGGAAACCTGGCGACTTCAAATAGTACACCCCTGCAGGGTTAATCTTTTCGAAAAGCCGTGTCCGCGGTTATGGACGACTTGGGAACGGATATACGAGACCATAGATAACTTTTAACCTAATTGATATGGCAGCTAAAGGTTGCATAATCAACTTGAGATAAAGGTTCATTTCCTCGAGGGTGAGTCGAGGGAGTGCCTTTGTGTGAGATGAGTGGTGATGGTTGTAAGTAGGTTCGCCGAGAACCGAAGATGATGATGATAATCTCTTACCCCTTTTTAAAAGTATTCTGAGTAGACGAATGCCATGTGTCCTTTATGTTTCGGTTTATTAAAAACTAGCTTTATGCAAAAGAAATACTTATACAGCTTTAGAGCCTCCGTCAGTCATTGGGCCTATATCGCCCTACTAAACTTGCGAGTACATCGTACTCAGTCTCTCTTTGCTGCCTCTATGATTTTGTATTTCAGAGGAGGACGACACCGAGCAGCTAGGTGGGTTCTTCGTTGACGTCGACTACTAGTCTGGGGTTCCCAGGTGGCAGCTTGGGACCGTGGAACAAGCTGGCTGGGAAGATGTTATTGTAGGCCTCTTAGGCCATATTTTGCTTCTTGTTGTTAGACAACACTACCCGCTTCCGCTTGTTGAATTGTTGGATCTGTGATCCTTTTGCTTGTAATATTTGTATTCTTCTCGGTATATGAGTTGCTATACTTTTGTGTCGTAGAGTCATGCTTTGTGCCAGTTCTGTTCCACAAGTCTCGATCTTTGTCTTATACATTGATGGTTGTGTCGGATTCATAGCCTCTCTGTATAATTCCGGGGTCGGGGCGCTACAAGTTGGTATCAGAGCAGGACTGCCTGTAGGAAACCCTTTCTAATGGTCGATGTCGAGTCTAGTGAAAATTATTTTTACCTAAAATGAGTTGTGAAAACCTTCTTAGGATTCTTTTTACTTCTCATCAACTCGCTCTACTCTGATTCTTACCTCTATTTGTTTAGGCTTGGTGTCGATGTTTAGGTTCTCGGGGTTTGGGTTCTTACCGTCCAGTTATGCCTCGAGTCCGTTCTATCCGTTTGATATCGCCACGATGACGTGATGTCACCGTGGTTGCCTAAATCTGTCTTTGGTGTTTATTGCTTCTTAAATATCTATATCTGGGAGCATCCAATGATCTATCTTAACTGTCATAATTGGTTACTAACTTGTCGTTGTTCCAATTCCTCAGAATGGCTCCTACCCGTCGTGGGGAACATAGCAACCCTGATCCACCGCCGCCACCCTCAATGGCGGAGGTTATGATGGCAATCGAACAGAACCGCCTGCGCAACGAGCTTCCTGCTCGAGCAGCTGGTCCAGCAAGGGGCCAGGAGGAACACGGACTGCACCACTCTTAACCAGTTCTTGCGGTCCCAACCTCCTACATTCTCCGAAGCTAAGGAGCCGCTTGATGCGGATGATTGGCTTCGGGCGATCGAGCGCAAGTTTGCCGCTCTTCACGTCCCGGCAGCGGAGCATGTCAACTTCGCCACCTACCTACTGGAAGGAGCCGCCGGCTCCTGGTGGGAGAGCCACGTGGCCATGGTTGCCGTGGGCCATGTTGTCACTTGGGAGGAGTTCCGCACCGCTTTCCGTGCGGCGTACATCCCCAAGCCCATCCTCGAGCTCAAGAGGCGGGAGTTCCTGGACTTAACCCAGGGACGCATGGACGTCCAGTCCTATGGACGGGAGTTCAACCACCTCTCCCGTTACGCCCCTCGGGACGTGACGAATGATGAGGACAAGCAATACCTCTTCCGCAAGGGGCTCGCACCTCGTCTCCGATACGAGCTCCTACCTTTCAAGTTCACCTCCTACCAAGAGCTCTACAACCAGGCTCTCACCATGGAGCAAGGGAGGAAGGAGCTAGAGGCTTCTAAGAGGCCAGTCTCCACCGACCACCAGAGCTCCTCCTCATCTGGGGGCAAGAAGCGAAAGGTCTTCGTGCCTTTCAGTGCTGTGCCAAAGGCGCCCTTCGCGCCGAAGCCCACCGGGTACCTGCCACCTCCGCCTCGCCCAGCTACTTCGACCTTGGGTGCGGCTGGAGGCGGTTTTCGACCTCGACTTCCTGCACCACCGGCGCTCACTTGCTTCTCTTGTGGCCAGCCGGGGCACTACTCCAGGGAGTGTCCCCAGAAGGCACCGGCTCCCTCAGCACCTGCACCAGCACCCTCTACCCCAGCCGCCAAGGCTACCACCGTCAGCCGTGGCCGCCTGAACCACGTCTCGGCTGAAGGCGTTGAGGAGGACCCCGGAGTTCTCATGGGTACGCTTCAAATCAATACATATCCAGCTTCAGTACTATTTGATTCTGGAGCTTCGCATTCGTTCATATCCATATAATATGCACACAACCATCAAATACCGTTTGTGATGATGGATCCCCCGTTAGTGGTCAAGACCCCGGGCTCTAGTTGGCGTACCAATTGGATATCTCCCGATGTTCAAATAGCCGTAGGGTCAGTTCCTTTTCCGTTCTCATTAATAGCCCTGAGGTCAGAGGGTATCGATGTTATTCTGGGCATGGATTGGCTAGTGAAATATCAGGCCAACCTGGATTGTGCTGCCAAGACTGTCACAGTGTTCCACCCAAGATATGGGGAAGTGCGTTATTGGTCCCCAACATCTGCAACTCCTTCCGCGGCTACTCCTCTCTCGCCGGAGATCAGTCTTTATTTCCTGGAAGGAATCACCCCGCCTGATATGTCTGAAGTCGCTGTGGTGTGTGATTTCCCCGATGTCTTTCTGGAGGAATTACCCGGCATGCCACCCGATCGCAGCGTGGAGTTTGTGATTGAGTTGGTTCCGGGAACCGCCCCAGTTTCCAAGACGCCCTACCGTATGCCAACGGAAGAGCTAGCTGAATTGAAGAAGCAACTTGATGAGCTGCTGGAAAAAGAATTCATCCGGCCGAGTAGCTCACCTTGGGGCTGCCCGGTCATGTTTGTCAAGAAGAGGGATACAAATGTTCCTCGACTGGTCGTTGACTACCGCCCTCTTAATGCGGTGACCATCAAGAACAAGTATCCAATTCCTCGAATAACAGACTTATTCGATCAACTGGCTGGAGCCACGGTGTTCTCCAAGATGGATTTGAGGTCAGGCTACCATCAAATAAAAATCCGAAAGGAGGATATTCCGAAGACGGCTTTCACTACCCGCTATGGGTTGTATGAGTACACCGTCATGTCTTTCGGCCTCACAAATGCTCCGGCTACATTCATGAGGCTGATGAACTCCATCTTCCACGAGTACCTCGACAAGTTTGTCATCATTTACATTGATGACATCCTTGTGTACTCCAAGACCGAAGACGAACATGTTGAACACCTTCGGCTAGTTTTGACCAAGCTTCGAGACCACCGTCTATATGCCAAGTTCTCTAAATGTGAGTTTTGGCTGAAGGAGCTCATCTTTCTCGGTCATGTGGTGTCCGCTGCCGGAGTAGCGGTGATACCAGACAAGATTCAGGCAATCCTGGATTGGCCAACTCCCAATCCGTCAAAGATATCCGAAGCTTCCTTGGATTGGCGGGTTATTACCGGCGATTCATTGAGGGCTTCTCCAAGATAGCCAAGGCGCTGACTGACCTCCTCAAGAAAGGCAAACAATTTGTGTGGTCAGACAAGGCTGAAGAGAGTTTCCAAACCCTCAAGGTTAAGCTCACCACCACCCCGGTACTTTTCCTTCCCGATACCGCCAAGGACTTTCTCGTCTATTGTGATGCATCTCTCCAAGGCTTGGGCTGCGTCTTGATGCAAGAGGGCCATGTGGTCGCCTATGCCTCCCGTCAACTCAAGCCACACGAGCAAAATTACCCAACTCATGATTTGGAGCTTGCCGCCGTGGTACATGATCTGAAACAATGGAGGCCCTACCTGTTGGGCAATCGTTGTGAGGTCTACTCCGACCATCAAAGTCTGAAGTATCTATTCACCCAGCCGGATCTGAACTTGAGGCAGAGAAGATGGCTGGAGTTGATTAAAGATTATGATGTGACTCTCAACTATCAACCCGGCAAGGCAAATGTCGTGGCGGATGCTCTGAGCCGCAAAGCCTATTGCAATACATTGATGGTTGTAAAGGCCCAACCTGCTCTTCATGAGGAGTTCGCTAGGTTGAATCTGGAAATTGTCCCTTCTGGTTTTCTGGCTAACCTCGAGATCAAATCCACTCTTGAGGATGAAATCAAGGCCTCCCAACAAAATGATGCTGGCATCCTCAAGATTAAGGAGAATGTCGCAAGTGGAAAGGCCAAGTGTTTCTCTATCGATGACTCCGGTGTTGTCTATTTCGAAGGACGTCTTGTGGTGCCCAAGAGTGGAAATACCAAGGGGTTAATTCTCCAAGAGGCACATGAGTCTCCCATATCTATCCATCCCGGTAGCACCAAGATGTACCAAGACCTTCGTCCTAAATTCTGGTGGACCCGTATGAAGCGGGAGATTGCCAAATATGTTGCCGAATGTGATGTTTGTCGCCGAGTGAAGGCTGAACATCAGAGGCCAGCTGGTACTCTACGCCCCATAGCCATTCCTGAATGGAAATGGGATGAAATTGGTATGGATTTCATTACCGGTTTTCCACGATCACAAAGGGGTAATGATGCCATTTGGGTAGTCATTGATCGTCTATCCAAGGTCGCCCACTTCCTCCCCGTTCGCGAGGATATCACTGCCAAGCAACTAGCCGAGTTGTATCTTGCTCGGATCTTCCCTCTCCATGGTATTCCTATAAGCATCATATCGGACCGGGGAAGTCTTTTTGTATCCAAATTCTGGCAGAGTTTCCAAAGTGCTTTGGGAACCCGTGTGAACCTGAGCACTGCTTACCACCCTCAAACTGACGGTCAAACTGAAAGGGTGAATCAAGTTCTTGAGGATATGCTACGGGCTTGTGTCATCTCCTTCGGCAAGAGTTGGGAAAAGTACCTCCCTCTCGCCGAGTTCTCCTACAACAACAGCTATCAAGCCAGTTTGCAAATGGCTCCCTTTGAAGTCCTTTATGGGAGGAAATGCCGGACTCCTCTCAATTGGTCTGAAACCGGGGAGAGGTCTCTCTTCGGTGCTGATGTGATCAATGAAGCCGAAGAGAAAGTCCGTGTCATTCGAGAAAATCTCAAAGCTGCTCAATCCCGTCAGAAAAGCTATTATGACAAGCACCACCAAGAGGTCCACTATGAAATTGGTGACAAGGCCTACCTTCGAGTCTCTCCTCTCCGTGGCGTTCGTCGCTTCAGAATCAAGGGCAAATTGGCACCTCGCTATGTTGGCCCTTTCACCGTCCTAGCCAAGCGAGGAGATCTCTCCTATCAACTTGAGTTGCCCTCCAACTTCCCGGATGTCCATGATGTTTTCCATGTCTCCCAACTCCGCCGTTGCTTCAAGGATCCCATCCGTGGGGTTGATCATGAGGCATTGGACATTCAGGCGGATTTGACCTATCGCGAGCATCCTATCCGCATCTTGGATGAAGCGGAGAGGAAAACCCGCAACAAGTCCATCAAGTTTCTCAAGGTCCAATGGTCTAACCATTCCGAAGAAGAAGCCACCTGGGAGCGAGAAACTAGTCTTCGTCAGGAATACCCCGCCTTTTTCACTCAAGCCTAGAATCTCGGGACGAGATTCCTGTAAGGGGGGTAGATTTGTAACAGCCCGAACTTGGTAACGAAAAATACGAAGAATTTTTCCACTTTTGCTTTGCATCCTTTGCATCATGGCATGCATGTGAAACTTGTCATTGCTAACAAATGCACCTTGTTTTGGAAAGCAATTGTAATGGGAAGCCCACCTTCCCAAAACCTCCAACCAAATGTTTTACTCAACTTGTCAACCAACCATTCTTGGACTTCCAACTTGTTTAGGAAGTTCCATAATTGCCTCTTATCCTCAATTCTCCAATTTCCAAGTTTTGTCAATTGGGAACTAAATATGAGAATTCAATTTGGCTTAATTCAAACTACACTTTTGGAACCAATTTAAGCTCTCCGAAAATTCAAACTAAATTCATGGAGTGCTTCTTTATTGTGTTGGGAGCCACCATGTTTAATTTCACTATTTTTGGAAATGGTTAATTGCTCCAATTAGAGGCTTTTAGCTATTTATCAAAAATGCCTAAATCTAAAAGCTATGAACAAATGTTGGGCAAACTAATTTATTTGACCTCACCAAATTTTGTGGAAGTCTAAAAGCTTAAATGGAGCCTATGTGAATTTTTCCAGATTTTACAAACATGTTTCAGTGCCTCTTTTAAATCCCTGAAGTTGCTGAACTAAAAAGGAAAAACAGAAATTTTGGAAATGTTTAAATTTCTGACGAGCGGGTCCCTCTGTCAGTCTCCCTCTCTCCCCTCCCTTCTCACTGTGCGCCATGGCGCACTGGCGCCATGCCGTCGAGGTGGCCAAGGGCCATGCCGCCCGGCCGCAGCGCCCTGGTGGTCAAGAGCCTGCCGAGGACGCCCACCTGCCCCGCGACCTGCTTTTCCCTTTTCCTCCCCGCGAGCAAACCCTAACCCTAGCTTCTCTCTCCGCCGCTGCTTGCCGCCGCTGTCCGTCGCCGCTTCGTCGTCGCCTCCGTCAGCCCCGGGACCAGCTGACCGCACTAGGAGCACCGCCGGGCCGCCCTCCATCTTCCTCGCCGACGCCTGCTTGATGGGAGGGCCTGACGCGAGCTAATTGCTCGGTTCCCTCCGACGCCGTCCGTCGCTCGCCGTCGTCGTCCTCGCCAAATCGTCCGTCGCCCTCGACCTCCTTTGCCTCCGGCGAGCACCCGTGCGTGTCCAAGGGTGAGCCACCGTCCTCTGGGACATCCCCTCCTCCCTCCTCCCCCTCTGTAGGCTCGGTTTCGTCCGGGTGTCCGCACGGCCGCCGCCATGACCGTGGCCTGCCATGCACGAGTACGCCGCCCTGCGCCTCCCCTCCGTCTCCGAGTCCTCGCCCTGACGCCGCCCGGCCGTGGCACACGTTTTGCCCGTTTTAGTCACTCCGGTGCGCCGCTCCCTCCTGGTCGTCGCCGGCCGTTCCCCGCCGGTGGCCGTCGCGCGGTCGCTCCGGCCTGGACCCCCTGCCTGGCCGGCCTGGAGGCCGGTTGGCTCGGGAATGTGACCGGCCTGGCATCCGGCCTGGACCGGCCACGAGGCCGGCTCCTTCGGGCATGGGCCCGGCCTAACGCTCGGTATGGGCCGGTTCTGAGGCCGGTGGCCTCTGCCACTGTCCCGGCCTGCACACCGGCCTGGGCCGACCTATGGGCCGGCCCAACAGTAAAACCTGCATAATTGGAAAATGTTTAGGAATTGTTTTAAAATAATTCGTAGCTATTTGAATAATGATTCAAAATGGACAAACCAAATGTCAAATTGTTCGGAAAAACATCACCTATCATTTGGCAACTTTTCCTTAATCCTTTGAGCAACTTATTTTGCCTTTATTTAAGAATTCCTAAAGTGGGTTAAATAATCCCAAATTAGGAAAATTCATAACTTATTAAATAATTGTCCAACAATTATGAATTAAATATCAAAGTGATCAACATGTCAAATGCTATCAAACCATGCACTTATCACATCATGATCACAAACTTTTATTTGATGATATTCATAATTTGATTAAATGAATTAAATTCAATTATTTAACTAATTTGCTTTTTATTCATCGATACTCCGAAAATTAAAATAAAGTACCGAAATGATCGGAAGAATGAAACCTATCCATTCATGTCATGTTCATGCATATTTGAGCCACTTTTATAATAATTTGATAATTTATGAAGAATGTGGTCACTAAGATAAATATGGAGTTGGTGTCCAAATAATTGCACTAACTATTTGGACTCCATTTAATTTGTTAAATAAATTAAATGATATATCTTTGCATCAATTGGACATGTCATCATGTGTTTGCGCATTGCACCTTGTGATCGTGTGATTTATGTGTTCTTTGTATTTCTCTTTTGGGTATCGATAGATTCCGGAGTCGAGGGTCTCTCTAACTACCCCGACGAGCAGTACTTCACGCCCGGGCAGCAAGGCAAGAGATAACCTAACCTTCTTGGCATCTAGCATCCTATGATTTTATCAAATTATTTTATCCACCATAATATTGCATGCGGTTCAATGTCTCTTTTGGTAAATATTAGAGTATCCTATGAATGCATGTTCTTCCCCGAGCCAATCACATGTATCCCTACCTATGAAACCTAGGGTTGAAGTGTTGGCCGAGATAAAGATAGAATTATTGTTATATTCATAAGCTTAGCTATGCTTAGACATGCTTAGAAATGCTTAGTTGAAATACTAGTTTGTCCGTTGTTGAATTCCATAATTATTGATGTTGATGGAATGACTCGGGCATGGTGGATAATTGTGATGCTTAATTAAAATGCTAAGATGCTTGGGTGAGTTGCCATCGGGGATGGTGTTTTGCCTCACTCTAGCCCTAGGTGCGAGTTCTTGTCTCTAGAACCAAGATCGAGCGTGCTTCCGGAGGTGGGGGCATATGGAACCCCCTTTGACCGAATAAGTTGTGAGGGGCTTGTCAAGGGTCCTCTAGTTTGCTATTTCCATTTGCGCGTGAGTTGTGTGGGTGGAAAAGAAACGAGGATGGTGGTGTTAGGATGTGGACGGTGGGGCAGGGCGCTGGGAGCGCTGAACCTGTCCTTCCGCCACTGATGGTCCTTGAGTAAGCCTCATGCAATGTAAAGGTCTAACCGCGCCCGCTCGCCGGTCTTCTCCCGGAAGAGGGCCAACTAGGTGAGCCGGACGGTACCAATGGATAAGAGCTGGGGTTCCTCGGAAACCTGGCGACTTCAAATAGTACACCCCTGCAGGGTTAATCTTTTCGAAAAGCCGTGTCCGCGGTTATGGACGACTTGGGAACGGATATACGAGACCATAGATAACTTTTAACCTAATTGATATGGCAGCTAGAGGTTGCATAATAAACTTGTGGTAAAGGTTCATTTCCTCGAGGGTGAGTCGAGGGAGTGCCTTTGTGTGAGATGAGTGGTGATGGTTGCAAGTAGGTTCGCCGAGAACCGAAGATGAAAATGTTACTCTCTTACCCCTTTACAAAAATATTCTGAGTAGACGAATGCCATGTGTCACTTTATATTTCGGTTTATTAAAATTAGCTTTATGCAAAAGAAATACATAAACAGCTTTAGAGCCTCCGTCAGTCATTGGGCCTATATCGCCCTACTAAACTTGCGAGTACATCGTACTCAGTCTCTCTTTGCTGCTTCTATGATTTTGTATTTCAGAGGAGGACGACACCGAGCAACTAGGTGGGTTCTTCGTTGACGTCGACTACTAGTCTGGGGTTCCCAGGTGGCAGCTTGGGACCGTGGAACAAGCTGGCTTGGGTGAATGTTTATTGTAGGCCTCTTAGGCCATATATTTGCTTCTTGTTGTTAGACAACACTACCCGCTTCCGCTTGATGAATTGTTGGATCTGTGATCCTTTTGCTGTGTAATATTTGTATTCTTCTCGTTATATGAGTTGCTATATGTTTTGTGTCGTAGAGTCATGCTTTGTGCCAGTTCTGTTCCACAAGTCTCGATCTTTGTCTTATACAGTGATGGTTGTGTCGGATTCATAGCCTCTCTGTATAATTCCGGGGTCGGGGCGCTACAAGTTGGTATCAGAGCAGGACTGCCTGTAGGAAACCCTTTCTTTTGGTCGATGTCGAGTCTAGTGAAAATTATTTTTACCTAAAAATGAGTTGTGAAAACCTTCTTAGGATTCTTTTTACTTCTCATCCAACTCGCTCTACTCTGATTCTTACCTCTATTTGTTTATGCTTGGTGTCGATGTTTAGGTTCTCGGGGTTTGGGTTCTTACCGTCCAGTTATGCCTCGAGTCCGTTATATCCGTTTGATATCGCCACGATGACGTGATGTCACCGTGGTTGCCTAAATCTGTCTTTGGTGTTTATTGCTTCTTAAATATCTATATCTGGGAGCAACCAATGATCTATCTTAACTGTCAGAATTGGTTACTAACTTGTCGTTGTTCCAATTCTCAGAATGGCTCCTACCCGTCGTGGGGAACATAGCAGCCCTGATCCACCGCCGCCACCCTCACTGGCGGAGGTTATGATGGCAATCGAGCAAAACCGCCTGCGCAATGAGCGTTTGCTCGAGCAGCTGGTCCAGCAAGGGGCCAGGAGGAACACGGACTGCACCACTCTTAACCAGTTCTTGCGGTCCCAACCTCCTACATTCTCTGAAGCTAAGGAGCCGCTTGATGCGGATGATTGGCTTCGGGCGATCGAGCGCAAGTTTGCCGCTCTTCACGTCCCGGCGGCGGAGCATGTCAACTTCGCCACCTACCTACTGGAAGGAGCCGCCGGCTCCTGGTGGGAGAGCCACGTGGCCATGGTTGCCGCGGGCCATGTTGTCACTTGGGAGGAGTTCCGCACCGCTTTCCGTGCGGCGTACATCCCCAAGCCCATCCTCGAGCTCAAGAGGCGGGAGTTCCTGGACTTAACCCAGGGACGCATGGACGTCCAGTCCTATGGACGGGAGTTCAACCACCTCTCCCGTTACGCCCCTCGGGACGTGACGAATGATGAGGACAAGCAATACCTCTTCCGCAAGGGGCTCGCACCTCGTCTCCGATACGAGCTCCTACCTTTCAAGTTCACCTCCTACCAAGAGCTCTACAACCAGGCTCTCACCATGGAGCAAGGGAGGAAGGAGCTAGAGGCTTCTAAGAGGCCAGTCTCCACCGACCACCAGAGCTCCTCCTCATCTGGGGCAAGAAGCGCAAGGTCTTCGTGCCTTTCAGCGCTGTGCCAAAGGCGCCCTTCGCGCCGAAGCCCACCGGGTACCTGCCACCTCCGCCTCGCCCAGCTACTTCGACCTTGGGTGCGGCTGGAGGCGGTTTTCGACCTCGACTTCCTGCACCACCGGGGCTCACTTGCTTCTCTTGTGGCCAGCCGGGGCACTACTCCAGGGAGTGTCCCCAGAAGGCACCGGCTCCCTCAGCACCTGCACCAGCACCCTCTACCCCAGCCGCCAAGGCTACCACCGTCAGCCGTGGCCGCCTGAACCACGTCTCGGCTGAAGGCGTTGAGGAGGACCCCGGAGTTCTCATGGGTACGCTTCAAATCAATACATATCCAGCTTCAGTACTATTTGATTCTGGAGCTTCGCATTCGTTCATATCCATATCATATGCACACAACCATCAAATACCGTTTGTGATGATGGATCCCCCGTTAGTGGTCAAGACCCCGGGCTCTAGTTGGCGTACCAATTGGATATCTCCCGATGTTCAAATAGCCGTAGGGTCAGTTCCTTTTCCGTTCTCATTGATAGCCCTGAGGTCAGAGGGTATCGATGTTATTCTGGGCATGGATTGGCTAGTGAAATATCAGGCCAACCTGGATTGTGCTGCCAAGACTGTCACAGTGTTCCACCCAAGGTATGGGGAAGTGCGTTATTGGTCCCCAACATCTGCAACTCCTTCCGCGGCTACTCCTCTCTCGCCGGAGATCAGTCTTTATTTCCTGGAAGGAATCACCCCGCCTGATATGTCTGAAGTCGCTGTGGTGTGTGATTTCCCCGATGTCTTTCCGGAGGAATTGCCCGGCATGCCACCCGATCGCAGCGTGGAGTTTGTGATTGAGTTGGTTCCGGGAACCGCCCCAGTTTCCAAGACGCCCTACCGTATGCCAACGGAAGAGCTAGCTGAATTGAAGAAGCAACTTGATGAGCTGCTGGAAAAAGATTTCATCCGGCCGAGTAGCTCACCTTGGGGCTGCCCGGTCATCTTTGTCAAGAAGAGGGATACAAATGTTCCTCGACTGGTCGTTGACTACCGCCCTCTTAATGCGGTGACCATCAAGAACAAGTATCCAATTCCTCGAATAACAGACTTATTCGATCAACTGGCTGGAGCCACGGTGTTCTCCAAGATGGATTTGAGGTCAGGCTACCATCAAATAAAAATCCGAAAGGAGGATATTCCGAAGACGACTTTCACTACCCGCTATGGGTTGTATGAGTACACCGTCATGTCTTTCGGCCTCACAAATGCTCCGGCTACATTCATGAGGCTGATGAACTCCATCTTCCACGAGTACCTCGACAAGTTTGTCATCATTTACATTGATGACATCCTTGTGTACTCCAAGACCGAAGACGAACATGCTGAACACCTTCGGCTAGTTTTGACCAAGCTTCGAGACCACCGTCTATATGCCAAGTTCTCTAAATGTGAGTTTTGGCTGAAGGAGCTCATCTTTCTCGGTCATGTGGTGTCCGCTGCCGGAGTAGCGGTGATACCAGACAAGATTCAGGCAATCCTGGATTGGCCAACTCCCAAATCCGTCAAAGATATCCGAAGCTTCCTTGGATTGGCGGGTTATTACCGGCGATTCATTGAGGGCTTCTCCAAGATAGCCAAGGCGCTGACTGACCTCCTCAAGAAAGGCAAACAATTTGTGTGGTCAGACAAGGCTGAAGAGAGTTTCCAAACCCTCAAGGTTAAGCTCACCACCACCCCGGTACTTGTCCTTCCCGATACCGCCAAGGACTTTGTCGTCTATTGTGATGCATCTCTCCAAGGCTTGGGCTGCGTCTTGATGCAAGAGGGCCATGTGGTCGCCTATGCCTCCCGTCAACTCAAGCCACACGAGCAAAATTACCCAACTCATGATTTGGAGCTTGCCGCCGTGGTACATGCTCTGAAGCAATGGAGGCCCTACCTGTTGGGCAATCGTTGTGAGGTCTACTCCGACCATCAAAGTCTGAAGTATCTATTCACCCAGCCGGATCTGAACTTGAGGCAGAGAAGATGGCTGGAGTTGATTAAAGATTATGATGTGACTCTCAACTATCAACCCGGCAAGGCAAATGTCGTGGCGGATGCTCTGAGCCGCAAAGCCTATTGCAATACATTGATGGTTGAAAAGGCCCAACCTGCTCTTCATGAGGAGTTCGCTAGGTTGAATCTGGAAATTGTCCCTTCTGGTTTTCTGGCTAACCTCGAGATCAAATCCACTCTTGAGGATGAAATCAAGGCCGCCCAGCAAAATGATGCTGGCATCCTCAAGATTAAGGAGAATGTCGCAAGTGGAAAGGCCAAGTGTTTCTCTATCGATGACTCCGGTGTTGTCTATTTCGAAGGACGTCTTGTGGTGCCCAAGAGTGGAAATACCAAGGGGTTAATTCTCCAAGAGGCACATGAGTCTCCCATATCTATCCATCCCGGTAGCACCAAGATGTACCAAGACCTTCGTCCTAAATTCTGGTGGACCCGTATGAAGCGGGAGATTGCCAAATATGTTGCCGAATGTGATGTCTGTCGCCGAGTGAAGGCTGAACATCAAAGGCCAGCTGGTACTCTTCGCCCCATAGCCATTCCTGAATGGAAATGGGATGAAATTGGTATGGATTTCATTACCGGTTTTCCACGATCACAAAGGGGTAATGATGCCATTTGGGTAGTCATTGATCGTCTATCCAAGGTCGCCCACTTCCTCCCCGTTCGCGAGGATATCACTGCCAAGCAACTAGCCGAGTTGTATCTTGCTCGGATCTTCCCTCTCCATGGTATTCCTATAAGCATCATATCGGACCGGGGAAGTCTTTTTGTATCCAAATTCTGGCAGAGTTTCCAAAGTGCTTTGGGAACCCGTGTGAACCTGAGCACTGCTTACCACCCTCAAACTGACGGTCAAACTGAAAGGGTGAATCAAGTTCTTGAGGATATGCTACGGGCTTGTGTCATCTCCTTCGGCAAGAGTTGGGAAAAGTACCTCCCTCTCGCCGAGTTCTCCTACAACAACAGCTATCAAGCCAGTTTGCAAATGGCTCCCTTTGAAGTCCTTTATGGGAGAAAATGCCGGACTCCTCTCAATTGGTCTGAAACCGGGGAGAGGTCTCTCTTCGGTCCTGATGTGATCAATGAAGCCGAAGAGAAAGTCCGTGTCATTCGAGAAAATCTCAAAGCTGCTCAATCCCGTCAGAAAAGCTATTATGACAAGCACCACCAAGAGGTCCACTATGAAATTGGTGACAAGGCCTACCTTCGAGTCTCTCCTCTCCGTGGCGTTCGTCGCTTCGGAATCAAGGGCAAATTGGCACCTCGCTATGTTGGCCCTTTCACCGTCCTAGCCAAGCGAGGAGATCTCTCCTATCAACTTGAGTTGCCCTCCAACTTCCCGGATGTCCATGATGTTTTCCATGTCTCCCAACTCCGCCGTTGCTTCAAGGATCCCATCCGTGGGGTTGATCATGAGGCATTGGACATTCAGGCGGATTTGACCTATCGCGAGCATCCTATCCGCATCTTGGATGAAGCGGAGAGGAAAACCCGCAACAAGTCCATCAAGTTTCTCAAGGTCCAATGGTCTAACCATTCCGAAGAAGAAGCCACCTGGGAGCGAGAAACTAGTCTTCGTCAGGAATACCCCGCCTTTTTCACTCAAGCCTAGAATCTCGGGACGAGATTCCTGTAAGGGGGGTAGATTTGTAACAGCCCGAACTTGGTAACGAAAAATACGAAGAATTTTTCCACTTTTGCTTTGCATCCTTTGCATCATGGCATGCATGTGAAACTTGTCATTGCTAACAAATGCACCTTGTTTTGGAAAGCAATTGTAATGGGAAGCCCACCTTCCCAAAACCTCCAACCAAATGTTTTACTCAACTTGTCAACCAACCATTCTTGGACTTCCAACTTGTTTAGGAAGTTCCATAATTGCCTCTTATCCTCAATTCTCCAATTTCCAAGTTTTGTCAATTGGGAACTAAATATGAGAATTCAATTTGGCTTAATTCAAACTACACTTTTGGAACCAATTTAAGCTCTCCGAAATTCAAACTAAATTCATGGAGTGCTTCTTTATTGTGTTGGGAGCCACCATGTTTAATTTCACTATTTTTGGAAATGGTTAATTGCTCCAATTAGAGGCTTTTAGCTATTTATCAAAAATGCCTAAATCTAAAAGCTATGAACAAATGTTGGGCAAACTAATTTATTTGACCTCACCAAATTTTGTGGAAGTCTAAAAGCTTAAATGGAGCCTATGTGAATTTTTCCAGATTTTACAAACATGTTTCAGTGCCTCTTTTAAATCCCTGAAGTTGCTGAACTAAAAAGGAAAAACAGAAATTTTGGAAATGTTTAAATTTCTGACGAGCGGGTCCCTCTGTCAGTCTCCCTCTCTCCCCTCCCTTCTCACTGTGCGCCATGGCGCACTGGCGCCATGCCGTCGAGGTGGCCAAGGGCCATGCCGCCCGGCCGCAGCGCCCTGGTGGTCAAGAGCCTGCCGAGGACGCCCACCTGCCCCGCGACCTGCTTTTCCCTTTTCCTCCCCGCGAGCAAACCCTAACCCTAGCTTCTCTCTCCGCCGCTGCTTGCCGCCGCTGTCCGTCGCCGCTTCGTCGTCGCCTCCGTCAGCCCCGGGACCAGCTGACCGCACTAGGAGCACCGCCGGGCCGCCCTCCATCTTCCTCGCCGACGCCTGCTTGATGGGAGGGCCTGACGCGAGCTAATTGCTCGGTTCCCTCCGACGCCGTCCGTCGCTCGCCGTCGTCGTCCTCGCCAAATCGCCGTCGCCCTCGACCTCCTTTGCCTCCGGCGAGCACCCGTGCGTGTCCAAGGGTGAGCCACCGTCCTCTGGGACATCCCCTCCTCCCTCCTCCCCCTCTGTAGGCTCGGTTTCGTCCGGGTGTCCGCACGGCCGCCGCCATGACCGTGGCCTGCCATGCACGAGTACGCCGCCCTGCGCCTCCCCTCCGTCTCCGAGTCCTCGCCCTGACGCCGCCTGGCCGTGGCACACGTTTTGCCCGTTTTAGTCACTCCGGTGCGCCGCTCCCTCCTGGTCGTCGCCGGCCGTTCCCCGCCGGTGGCCGTCGCGCGGTTGCTCCGGCCTGGACCCCCTGCCTGGCCGGCCTGGAGGCCGGTTGGCTCGGGAATGTGACCGGCCTGGCATCCGGCCTGGACCGGCCACGAGGCCGGCTCCTTCGGGCATGGGCCCGGCCTAACGCCCGGTATGGGCCAGTTCTGAGGCCGGTGGCCTCTGCCACTGTCCCGGCCTGCACACCGGCCTGGGCCGACCTGTGGGCCGGCCCAACAGTAAAACCTGCATAATTGGAAAATGTTTAGGAATTGTTTTAAAATAATTCGTAGCTATTTGAATAATGATTCAAAATGGACAAACCAAATGTCAAATTGTTCGGAAAAACATCACCTATCATTTGGCAACTTTTCCTTAATCCTTTGAGCAACTTATTTTGCCTTTATTTAAGAATTCCTAAAGTGGGTTAAATAATCCCAAATTAGGAAAATTCATAACTTATTAAATAATTGTCCAACAATTATGAATTAAATATCAAAGTGATCAACATGTCAAATGCTATCAAACCATGCACTTATCACATCATGATCACAAACTTTTATTTGAAGTTATTCATAACTTGATTAAATAAATTAAATTCAATTATTCATTTAATTTCCTATTTATTCATCGGTGATCCGAAAATTTTAAATAAATTACCGAAATGATCGGAATGACGAATCCTATCCATTCTTGTCATGTTCATGCATATTTGAGCCACCTCTCTAATAATTTAATATTTTATAAAGAATGTGGCCACTAAGATAAATATGGGGTTGGTTCCAAATAATTGCACTAATTATTTGGCTCCTCATTTAAATTTGCTTTTAATTTATATAATGATATCTTTGCATCAACTTGACATGTCATCATGTGATTGAGCATTGCACCTTGTGTTCTTGTGATTTATGTGTTCTTTGCTTTTCTCTTTTGGGTATCGATAGATTCCGGAGTCGAGGGTCTCTCTAACTACCCCGACGAGCAGTACTTCACGACCGGGCAGCAAGGCAAGAGATAACCTAACCTTCTTGGCATTCTAGCATCCTATGATTTTATCAAATTATTTTATCCACCATAATATTGCATGCGGTTCAAATGTCTCTTTTGGGTAAATATATAGAATCCTATGAATGCATGTCTCTTCCCCGAGCCAATCACATGTATCCCTACCTATGAAACCTAGGGTTGAAGTGTTGGCCGAGATGAAGATAGAATTATTGTTGTATTCATATGCTTAGCTATGCTTAGACATGCTTAGAAATGCTTAGTTGAAATACTAGTTTGTCCATTGTTGAATTCCATAATTATTGATGTTGATGGAATGACTCGGGCATGGTGGATAATTGTGATGCTTAATTAAAATGCTAAGATGGCTTGGGTGAGTTGCCATCGGGGATGGTGTTTTGCCTCACTCTAGCCCCTAGGTGCGAGTTCTTGTCTCTAGAACCAAGATCGAGCGTGCTTCGGAGGTGGGGGCATATGGAACCCCCTTTGACCGAATAAGTTGTGAGGGGCTTGTCAAGGGTCCTCTAGTTTGCTATTTCCATTTGCGCGTGTGTGGTGTGAGTGGAAAAGGAACGAGGATGGTGATGTTTAGGACGTGACGGTGGGGCAGGGCGCTGGGAGCGCTGAACCTGTCCTTCCGCCACTGATGGTCCTTGAGTAAGCCTCATGCAATGTAAAGGTCTAACCGCGCCCGCTCGCCGGTCTTCCCCGGAAGAGGGCCAACTAGGTGAGCCGGACGGTACCAATGGATAAGAAGCTGGGGTTCCCTCGGAAACCTGGCGACTTCAAATAGTACACCCCTGCAGGGTTAATCTTTTCGAAAAGCCGTGTCCGCGGTTATGGACGACTTGGGAACGGATATACGAGACCATAGATAACTTTTAACCTAATTGATATGGCAGCTAGAGGTTGCATAATAAACTTGTGGTAAAGGTTCATTTCCTCGAGGGTGAGTCGAGGGAGTGCCTTTGTGTGAGATGAGTGGTGATGGTTGCAAGTAGGTTCGCCGAGAACCGAAGATGAAAATGTTACTCTCTTACCCCTTTACAAAAATATTCTGAGTAGACGAATGCCATGTGTCACTTTATATTTCGGTTTATTAAAATTAGCTTTATGCAAAAGAAATACATAAACAGCTTTAGAGCCTCCGTCAGTCATTGGGCCTATATCGCCCTACTAAACTTGCGAGTACATCGTACTCAGTCTCTCTTTGCTGCTTCTATGATTTTGTATTTCAGAGGAGGACGACACCTAGCAACTAGGTGGGTTCTTCGTTGACGTCGACTACTAGTCTGGGGTTCCCAGGTGGCAGCTTGGGACCGTGGAACAAGCTGGCTTGGGTGAATGTTTATTGTAGGCCTCTTAGGCCATATATTTGCTTCTTGTTGTTAGACAACACTACCCGCTTCCGCTTGATGAATTGTTGGATCTGTGATCCTTTTGCTGTGTAATATTTGTATTCTTCTCGTTATATGAGTTGCTATATGTTTTGTGTCGTAGAGTCATGCTTTGTGCCAGTTCTGTTCCACAAGTCTCGATCTTTGTCTTATACAGTGATGGTTGTGTCGGATTCATAGCCTCTCTGTATAATTCCGGGGTCGGGGCGCTACATCGATGTCCCCGCGGGACTGGATGACGAAACCCCCGACGGGGTAAACACTGCGAGCGCCGGCGTTGCGCTTCACGTTGAAGATCCGCTGCCACAACCCCAGTGCGGGTGAATGCCGAGGAAGCACTCGCACAGGACGATGAAGCAGCTGATGTGGAGGATGGCGTTCGGCGTGAAGTCGTGGAGCTGGACGCCGTACGCGTACATCAGCCCCCGGACGAATTCGTGAATAGGGAAGGCGAATCCCCTGTTCACGAAATCGACGAAGCAGACGCGCTCGCCGTCGCGGGGACGAGGGGCCATCTCGTCGCCGGGCGCCCGCGTCGCCATCTTCTCCAACGGCGGCAGGAGGCCGTCATGGTGCAGCGCCTCCAGCTGGCGCTCATTCACGGATGACCTCTGTCAGTTGCCGTGAATCTTCTTCAGCCCGCCGGCCGTGCCGGCGGCGGCAGCGCCGGCGGAGCTCTTCTTTCCGGAGATTTTCTTCATGCCGGAGGTGGACATGGACGCTTTGGTGGCTACACGCAGAGAGGCAGAGCGCAAGGGGAGAAGGAGAACTTCGGTGGTGAGAATGGGGATTGTGCCTTTTTCACCGCCGGGGCGCCCCTATTTATCCATCGGACTGGGCGATCTGTGCCGTCCGATATTCATCGAGCAAGACGGAGCACATCCAACCCCACACGTGGCGCATGCGGAGGGCAACCGTCGCCGGCCGCATCGCCCACTACGCACGAGAAACGAGGAGGCCATCATCATGGCGTGGCGAAATTTTCGTGCCCACCAGTCAAACCGTCATGACGTTTCGTACTGTCACTTCTGGCAGGCCAAACGGCAGAGCGCCTCGGTAGCGCAACGCACGCGCGTGACGTCATTCATGACGCAGGAGTTACAGACTGCCTTCGGCACGGTCTTACTCGAAAAAGTATCGACTCCCATATGCTGTCAGACTGAACAAATTTGCATCTGTTCACTCCCATCGGGAGCAAAACAAATCCCTCGGTTTACGGCAAAATAAATGGGTTGAGATTATCCCCAGTTACAAATAATTCAGCATAATTTTGGGGAACACTCCCCTGAGGAGCGCCACCGCGCACTCGATGAAAGCACGACTGTGCAACACTCGAAAGGTTATCGACTTTGGTCTAACCCGAGCAAAATACCCGAGATGAATCAAATACAACTGACCCTCGGATGCTGCACTCCGTAGTGCAAAGTTAAGACCCACTGATCCGTCGTGTAGGGCCAGGCCCACTGGCAGCAGCCGTCGTAGCTTGACAGATATGCCGCACCAGCAGGTGTGAAGAAAAATCCCGACGGATGCGTTGGGTACCCTTTCAGGCCAAATTCGACTTCGTAAGATCCCAAGCGGCTGGAGTCGAAGGGACTAGCCTCCAGCCTCGAGCCTGGGGACTCGAGTTTGATGTACGCTAATAATGCTTGTGCCCAAGAGCACTTAACTGGTCCCAATCCGTCGAGAGTACCAGGCTTATTGTGCGAGATCCACCACTAAGCGTCCTGAAACACAGATACGAATGAATCGCTAAAGGCACGACTCGCACCAGGACGATACAATGCGGAGGAGTCCCTACCAGACTCTCCAAGTCTACTAGGTCCTCGGGGGCTACTGACGTGGTTACACTATTCGGGTGTGCCACCGTGGACTACCCTGGTGCGGAAAAGGACAAAGGCCCATCGGTCATAAGGCCCCGAAGGAAAGACTTAGAAATATTAGGTTGGCAGGCCCAGATGTAAACCTAGTCGGTATAGGACCCGAGACCCAGTTCCACTATTTAAGGACTGGGAGGGCCGCCGACCTAAGGTACACTCATATTCACCACCAGAAACCCTAGCGAGATCGCATCTCACGATCCCGCCATTGTAATCGATCTGTAAAGCTCATCATCAATTCCAGACAAGCAGGACGTAGGGCTTTTACCTTCGGGGGCCTGAACCTGGGTAAATCCCGCTTGTCAGCCGACGGATCCACCAGTACCACCATCTTCTTCTCCTATTCTCTCAACCCAAGGATGTCATCCGAGGGATTTGGCGTGGTAACCCCACGTGGAGCGCCCCGACCCCAGAACTATACAGTGAAGCGTTGTGCAACCGGTCATGCTAAACAATCGAAGGTTACTGGGTTTACCAATCCCAGGCCAAAACTCATTGGCAGGTGTGCTCGGAATGGATCATCGGCACACAACACCTCGATCATGCCATAAGCTTAGACATCGCTATCACGTATAGTAAAGAGACCGAGACTTGTGGAACAACTGGCACATTGCAGACTCTACGACACAAAAGCATATAGCAACTCATATAAGAGAAGATACAAATATTACACACAAAAGGGATCACGGATCCAACAATTCATCAAGCGGAAGCGAGGTAGTGTTGTCTAACAACAAGATGCAAATTATGGCCTAAGAGACCTACAGATAAGTAATCCCAGCCAGCTTGTTCCATGGTCACAAGCTGCAACCTGGGAACCCCGGACTACTAGTCGACGTCCACGAAGAACCCACCTAGCTGCTCGGTGTCGTCCTCCTCTGAAATAAAAATATAAAGGCAGCAAAGAGAGACTGAGTACGATGTACTCGCAAGTTTAGTAGGGCGATATAGGCCCAATGATTGATGGAGGCTCTAAAGCTGTATATGTAGCTATTTTTGCATAAAGCTAATTTTCATAAACAAGACATAAATGACACATGGCACCGTCTACTCAGAATATTTTTCATAAAGGGAGTAAGAGAGTAAACTTTTCATCTTCGGTTCTCATCGAACCAACTTGTCTCCAAACCATCTCTCATCTCCACCAAAGGCACTCCCTCGAATCACCCTCGAGGAAATGAACCTTTTAAACACACGTTGAGTTGCAACCTTTAGCTGCCAAATTTTAAATCATTAGGTTATACTTTTCTATGAGCTAATCCGCCTTTCCCAAGATTTGTCCATAACCGTAGACACGGCTTTTCGAAAAGATTAAACCCTGCAGGGGTGTACTAATTTACCCATCGGTACCGTCCGGCTCACCTGATTGGCCCTCTTCCGGGGAAGGCCGGCGAGTGGGCGCGGTTAGACCTTTACATTGCATGAGGCTTACTCAAGGACCATCCGTGTGCGGAAGGACAGGTTCAGCGCCTCCAACGCCCTGCCCCGCGGCCACATCCTAAACACCACCGTCCTCGTTTCTTTTCCACCCACACCCTCACGCGCAAATGGAAATAGCAAACTAGAGGACCCTTGACAAGACCCTCACAACTTATTCGGTCAGAGGGGATTCCATATGTCCCCACCTTTGGAAGCACGCTCGGTTCTTGGTTCTAGCTAAAAGCACTCTCGGCCTAGGCGGTAAGAATGAGGCAAAACACCATCCCCGATGGCAACTCATCCAAGCCTTTAAGCAAATTAATTAAGTACCACACACATCCTCCACATTGTCCGATCATTCCATCAATTGCATAAATCATGGAAATAAACAACGGACAGCTAAGCATTTAACTAAGCATTGCTAAGCATAGAACAACAACAATTATATCTTGGTCTCAGGTCAACACATCATACCTATGGTTCATAGGAGGGGGAGCATGTGATGGTTCAGGGGGATAAACATGCATTCATAGGATAATCTACATCTTGATCAAAAGTGACATTTGAACCGCATGCAATATTATGGTGGATAAAATAAGTTTATAAAACAATGGGAGACTAGATGCCAAGAGGGTTAGGTTATCTCTTGCCTTGCTGCCGGGGCGTGTAGTACGGCTCGTCGGGGTAGATAGCGTTAACCTCAACTCCGGAATCTATCGATACCCAAAAGTAACACAAAGAACAAATAAATCACACGAGGACAAGTGCAATGCTCAATCACATGATGACATGTCAATTTTATGCAAGGATATCATTATATAAATTAGATAGCAAAATTAAATGGAGAGCCAAATAATTAGGGCAATTATTTGGAAAACACCCCATATCTAACTTAATGTCCTATTGTTCATAAATGATCACATTATTTATAATTTGCTCAAATATGCATGAACATGACATGATTAAATAGGTTTTGTTCTTCTGATCAAATTGGTACCTCATTTGTAATTTTTTGAGTACCGAAGATTGAAATAGCAAATTAAATAATTATTTGAATTTAATTCGCTTAATCAAATTATGAATAACATCAAATAAATATTTGTGATCATGATGTGATATTAGCATAGTTTGATTGCATGTGAAGTGTTGATCACATTGCTATCTTATTCATAATTTTTGGATCAATATTTAATAAGTTATGAGTTTTCCCAATTTGGTATTATTATGCTATTTTTAGGAATTCATAAATAACAGCAAGATTATGAACTCAAAAGACAAATACAATTATTCTATCTTGTAGAGTTTAATTTTCTGAACATTTTGAAATTTGGTTTGTCAAATTTGAACCAATATTCAATTTGTTATTAATTATTTAAATTTGTTTCAAAATTAAAAAGGGAAAACAATTTCCCTGGCAGGCCGGCCTCAAGCCGGCCAGGCCGGGCTGCAGGCCGGGCACCAGCCTGAAGACGCCGGCCTTTGGCCGGCCCAGACCGGGCTGGCAGGCTGGGAGGGTGGCCGAATGATCCGGCCTTTGGCCGGCCCAATCCGAGCCCAGGCCGGGGCAAGGTCGGGCCCCTGCCCGAGCCAACCGGCCTCGTGGCCGGTCAGGCCGGAGCCTAGGCCGGGCGCGCAGGGCTGTGACGCCGGCGACCGACGGCGACCAAACGGCGGCGAGGAGAGGGTGAGGGGGAGCGGGGATGCGCGCGAGAGAACGGGGAGAACTCACCCTGGCACGGGGCGCTGTCGGGGTGGCCGGAGAGGGGAGAACGGCGGCGAATTGGGCCCGGCGGAGAGCGGCCGGTGCGGGAGGTGTCGAGGACTGAAACGTCGGAACCGAGCTACCCCGGCTCGATTCCTTGCTCCAGGAGGGGGAAGAAGACACGGCGGAGCCACCGGCGGCGATCTCTTGCTTCGGTGCGGCCGGAATCGACGGGGAGGCGCGGGAAAATGGCGGCGGGGCGAAGTCGGCCTCGGGAGCTAGATGGGGTCGAGCTCGATCCGGGAAACGGGGGGGAATGGGTCGGGGGTGAGAGGAGGAGCAGGTGGGGGTCCTCGTCGTGGCGCTTGGCCACGGGGGCAACGTCCACGGGTGGGGGCACGGCGGCATGGCGCCAGTGCCGTCGGCCACTGTGGAGAGGAAAAGGAAATTTTCCAGGGAACCCCCTGGCAACATTTGAATTAATTGCAAAAAGGTCCTCAGGAAGTTTAGTGGATTTTATTTAGGACCTAAACCATTTTTAGAAATTCCACAAAAATTCATGTGGGCTCCACTTAACCTTTAGATGCTCCATAAAAATTGGTGAGGCAAAATAAAATGTTTTGGCCAACATTTGTTCACAGTTTTTAATTATGGTCATTTTTTACAATTTCCAATTTGTATTTATTTGAAGCACTTAATCATTTCCAAAAATAATGAAAATATTCATGGAGCCTCTAACAATAACATTGAAGCTCCCCATGATTTTAGTTTGAATTTTTGGAATGTTTAACTTGGTTTCAAAAATAGAAATTGAATTGAACCAATTTGAATTCTCAAATTCATTTCTTATTTGATAATATTTAGAAATTGAGAATTGTTTTCAAAAAGTAAACTTGGAACTTCCTAAACCATTTGGAAGTCCAAGAATGATTTGGTTTGCTAAGTTGAGCATTTGCATTGGTTTGGATGTTGGGAAGTTTGCCTCCCCATTTCAATTCGTTTCCAATTGGATGTTAGAATTAGCAATTGCATATGGATGCTATGATGCAAAACAAGAAATGCAAAAAGTGGAAAAATTCTTCGTATTTTTCATTACCAGGCTGGGGCTGTTACACCACGTCAACAAGATACCGTTTGAAAGGAGATGACCTAATGATTCCCACCCCCTTTTCCTAAGCTTCCACCATCTCCATGATGGCACGAGCTGGTGCGATGTAACATGGTCCAACGAAACGGCTAATTCAGGTTGTCCTATTCAGTCTGGGTCAATAGTGTTTGGTTGCAAAGTGCTTTATGACTCTGGCATAAGGAACCAAACAGCTGAGCACATGCCTGGTGTGCAATTAGATTCGCTCATGGCATCAGCAACAATTGGGACCCCGCTTGGATAGTTGGATTTAGCGTTTTCTGGTCAGAATCTGTCTGGCAAAATTACAAACCTCATCTGGTCCGTATGTGTGACGGCGGGTTAAGAGAAAATACCCGCAAAAAATCTAACGACATACCAAGCAGGGCCTGAAGAGCAAATGCTCAAGCCAGAGCCCAGAGGCAGGAATTTGGGAGAGAGTGAGCACACAGAGAAGGTGTGCTTTGGCCTGTTCCTCGAGCTCGCTTTTACAGGCGGGGCGGCTAGGGTTGAACTCAGGCTTCTTCACTGTGTCAACTTAAGTAGAAAATATCGCAACAAATGTCAAGTGTACAGGAGCTCAACTCCCAACAGACACAATATGGTATTGCAATACACAGCTAAAGCTATACATTGTAAAATTATTTATCACAAATTTCGTTCTTTGTGACTATATGCAGTAAAACTATCAGTTCTCACACATGTGTGCTCAAACAAGAGTGCTTCATTTTGATATTCTCTGTGCCTCCCCCAAGTCCTCGAGAAATCTGCAAGTCATCGGTAAGACATCAATATACAGAAAGTCATGATTTCATCTAAATCCTAATTTTATGGCATTATAACCAAACAGCAAATTTGAAACGCCACATATTCCACTCTAAGCAAAAAGAAAAAAAAAGAAAAGCGAAAGGGACGCATATACATCTGAATCAAAATAGAGTTATTCAGCGAAATTGTGAACAGTGCATACCTCTTTGAATTTAGAACCAGCGAACCTCCAAGGAAGAAACGAACTCCAGGATTTGCTGCATTGTAAAGGGCTACTGATCTTGCTTCCTCATATGTTGTCCCACCAACGATGAATATCACCACATCTTGAGGCCTGTGTGGAAGCAATCACTTGTATAAACTAAACTTCACATTTTGGAAAACTAAACAAACGCTAAAAAGTGTCGCTCATTTTGTACTAAGTTAGTACAAACTTTGTACTAAGTGGGCGACACTTTTTATGGATCGGAGGGAGTATCTTTCCTTTGTAGGATGTACCCAAGGATGGCATGTTTCACTTCCATCAATAAACCAAGTTAGTGAACAGTCACTTTAACAGCAGACGAACCTGCCCTGCTGGAAGTGATTGCCAACAAGTGGATAGTCAGCATCTCGTAATCGCCCCTTCACAATTCCTTCCATGGTTTGGAAGAGCAGAGGCTGATGTTGGGTGTATACATTCTCAACACCCTGCAACCAATAAGCGCATAAGAAACGAACTACAGATATGTAACATAATTGTGGGGACAAACTTTAGTGCCAACCTTAAGTCCACGAGCCATGTTGCGAGCAATATTTAATAGGTCACGGTTCCCATACAAGTCGCCTGTTCTCTTGTCAACACCAGCCTGCTTAAGTAGGAACTGAACAAGCTGCATAGAGAAGTAGAACACTGATTAGACTCGCAAAACTCCCCAGTAAAAATGCGACCGGCTACTTTCTTCTTTTGTCTGCAGTAAGAAAAAAACAGCTAACTGAAGAAAGTTCAACAAATTTGTTTAAACATGGTTAAAAATAAATTTATAAGATTCAATTAATCAATACCACGTTTAATTAACTACTATTGGGCAGTCTGACTTATAGAAATTCTCTTTCCTCGAATCTGAGGAACCATGTGTACCATCAATTCAAGGATCTGCTGTACATACGGTAAAATGAAGATATAAAATATAAGAACCTATCACAAAAACAACGTGTAGTGCCCACACTGCGCTATGTTGTATTTTTTGGCAACTGGTAAGATATAGAGAAAAGTATCTAGCGAACATAGGAAGATACTCCCTCCGTTCCTAAATATAAGATGTTTTAGCATTTCTCTTTTCATCCGTATCTAGCCATGTTTTAGTGTAAGGTTCAAATAAATCTTGCATTAAAACATGTCTACATAAGGATGGAAAGAGAAATGCTAAAACATCTTATATTGTGGAACGGAGGGAGTATATAATTGGGGAGTGGCGTTTTGGCACTGAGAAGCATATGCTCCCTTTTAAAAATCCTATTTAAACATATTTCAAAATGTAAAAAATCCGAACAATTTTTTTTTACGCGTACATCTCGACATTCTATGTGCTCACAAAGTTGTTTCACGGAAATGACATTTTTTCACGAAACATGGTGTGCGCACATAGAATGTCAAGATGTATGCATGAAAGTTTTGTTCGGAATCTTTGACATCTCAAAATATATTTTCCGATGGCAGAGCATATGCTCCCATGTGCCAAAGTGAATTCCCCATATAATTGTTACTCCCTCCGTCCCAAAATAACTGTCGCGAGCGTAGTTTTGCAAAATAGTCCTCGTAGATTTTCCGACCAAACCCGTAGTCCACGTCTGTCGGAGACGACGTCCTCGCTCACGACTCGCTCCCCCTCTCGCTCTCCTCCGGCTCGCTGCCGCTGCGCTCCGCGCTTCTCCCTATCGTCCATGTTCCCTCACATCGGCGCGTTCTCCTCCACCTTCAGTCGCCTCGGGCGCTACCCTCGAACTTCCCACGGCGAACCTCCGGAAATGTTTGACCTTTTGGTCCAAACCGGTGACGAATCCGGCGTCGCCGACGTCGGATCCAGTGGCTGCAAGGTGCTGCCGACCACCAAGACGCGACGGCGATGATGAGAGCCACGGATTCGCGGGGAGGAGGAGATGGAGGCAGCACCCTTCACCGCCGCCAAGCTCCGGGGGCGATCTTCTCTTCCACCAAGGCAGCTTGGCACGTCGTCTAGGCTCCGTCGTCCTAGGCAACCGGTGAGGCATCTCCTTCTTCCCCAGCCTGCACTACGCATATGCAGGTGCAGAAAAATTCAATCTTCCATTTTCTTTTGATACGGTTTCAACAGATGAGCAAGAGCATGTTTAGTGCTCATCCCAGATCTTCCTTAGCAAGCTTAAGTTTTTGAGTAAATGTTGAATGTTGAGTGCTTAGCAAGTTTGAGTACTGTACTCCCAAATCTTGCTTCGCAAGCTGGACACCCATATTCAGTGCAGACGATATATTCGTGCTTCCTCAAGTTAGGTGTTAGCCATGAAGTGAAATTCATGATGATTCTCTAGTAAGTTAAACTCTGGTGCTAATGCATGTAATATAATCAGGAGAAAGAATGGGTATAGCTGGACCCAAAACTTGTTTGGCACTGCAAGTTTCCAATGATTCAGCTGGACCCTAATCTTCGTGTTGTCGACGCAAACATGGATCATTTTTCAGCTGATGTTTTCTGATCCAGTACAACCGAGTTGGTTGAGTTTTGTGTTTTGAGCATTAATTAATTTAACTTGGCACCTGGTAGTACAACAATTTAGGTAAAATAATTATTACTCCTAATTTAGTCTTGGAACATTTTTGTCTTTATTTTCAAGTCTTGTTTTGGGTTCCAGTAGCATGATGAGCTTGAATATTCATCACAGCATTTGTTTTGTTTGAGGAGTAGATTTTATCTTTAGTTTATTCCATACTTCAACACAGCATTTGTTTGTTTGAGTATTCACTTACTCCATCACAGCATGAGAATTGTGGGAGTAGTTTAATTTAGTCATGTGCAGAAAATGGAGTGGTACACTTACAAAGTGTACCACTGCTCCTTCAGAACTGAATTGAATTGGAAACCAGAAACAACTCCGGTACATATAAATTTTCTCTTCTCCTGGACTGTAAATAATGTGATTTTCATTACTGTGAATATGTGGCACTCTTGGATTTTAAATATCTTCCCCACTGCATGATTTGTTGAGAATTTATTCATTTGTTCTTCTAGCATCACTTGTTGAGAATTTTGCAAACTGAATAATTTTCAAATTACTGAGTACATTTCTACTGAATTAACTAGTTCAATGAGCACAGGTTGATGTATTTCTATGAGTTGTAATTCTGGTTCTTCTGCTTGTTCAGGTTGCCGGCTGTACTTCTTTCATAAGCACAGGTTCTCCAGGTTCTTGTTCAGGTTCCTGCACGAGCACTGCCGGAGAGCTAAGCTCCGTCTCTCCTCCTCGACGAGGAGCTCGGCGAGGCGCTGGACGAGGTGCTCGGCGGGACGCGGCTGGAGTAGAGGACGGCGGTCTGGGGAGGGAGCTCGCCTGGATGGGATATGTGGGCGAGGTCAAGCTCCCTCCGCAGCGATTTCCGGCCGGAGCTCGGCAAGGCGGCGCGATCTGGGAGGGCCTTGGGTCAGCGATCTGTTGGGGAATTGTTGTGAGCTGCCGGGGCACCGATCTGGGGGGCTGCGGTGGTGGGACGGTGACCTGCTGGAGGCGGCGGTGGAACGGCGGCCTGCTGGAGGAGGTGGTGGAACAGCGACCTGCCGGAGGCGGACAGAGATGAGTTCGTGAGGGAGGAAGGGATCACGAGGGACGGAGATGAGTACAGCTTGAAACGTCAAGGGTGCAAGTGCAAAATGGTGTTTAGTTCAAAAAAATTGTCCCTCGCGACAGTTATTTTGGGACGGAGGGAGTATATCTTACTATAATTGGGCACAGGGCCCTGCTTTTTTTAGAAAGAGCTACCATTCCATATGAACTTTAGTCTTTAATAATCCAAAAGCATTCAATTTGGGAAGTAACACGTTCCAGCAATGCATCAGTACTTTCAGATCATTGCCAGCAAGAAAAAGGTGATTAATAAGCATAGAAGAAATGGTTCGGTGATGTATTAGACGGTAATTCATTATGCTTTAAACAGTGCCAATTAAAACCAACTTCCTTTGAAGAACTAGATAGCAAAAGAACCAAAGCAACAATATGTGCAATAGAAGAAAACATGGAGAGCATGATCTACAAGAACTAGTTAAGTTTGCATACCCCCGACTTGTATTTAGCAGAACGAGAAGCCAATTTGTTGAAAAGCTGCATCAGCTGAACTGGGCTCTCTTTTTCATACCGCAAAGTATAGAGCATTACCAGTCGTAAACGGTCAATATCAGATACACTTTGATTGCTTAGTAAGGAAGTAACGGCCTGCAGAAAATCAACTGGTGAATGGTTTGCAAGACACATCAACTGAGCAACTTCAACATAGAGCAAACCCTACTCACATGCATTCAACTAAATGAGCCTAAGTCATATACAATGTGTTTCCATCTTAATGAGCAAGTCTAGGCCAACAGTTCCAAGAATAGGTACAGTTTGACACACGTAGCTAATGGAATAGGTCAAATCAATAGCATTTTAAATTTTCGACTGACATAGCTAATGGCAGTGGTCAAAGCAACAAGAGTAGAATGGGTTCTTCCTAAATAGAGTAGAAATGAGTTCAAACAGATATTAGGAGATTTTGAACGACAAAGCAGATCAATATTATTGAAATATAACTAGCAGTCGTATACATCGCAAACATAGATGCAGCTTACACTTTGATAACTAATACTAAAATCAACAGTCAAACTGGTCAGAAATTTGCACATAGGTACTAAGACCAAATTACCCTGAAAGTCAGGAAAAAAAATCTGGGCATCAAATGAATACCTCAAATGCTGCTGCTTGTCCACTTGTACATGCTAGCTCTTGTTCCGTCTGTGAAACTTGCATAAGCTTCCTTTCCTCCACCATTCTGCTCATCTCGCTCACCAAAGCAACATGCTTTGTTACATTTCCATGCGTCTTTCGATATTCAGGGTAGTTGGTCACAAATTTTGCCATATCACCTAAAACCATTAGCATATCAGACATTCAGAGTTTAACACAAACCAGAAAACACATATATCAGACTAACTGACCAAATTAAATTGCACAAAGTAACATCCACATGATGTTCGAGAACTAGAGATATATCTTATTCCTATTCCCTATTTATGACCATGTCACCAATTAAAGTTATTTGCATTCCACCACCCAGCCCCATAATAGTACATAGTATGTTGGTTACAGGCTATTTATTTAAACTATACTACGATTTTTTCAATTGCAGCAACTACAAGCAGATATCTCTTTTGTTGCAAATACGCATGTCTTAAAATATATAAACCACTGGCACCATATGTCACACTCTTTATTTTTACCTGGAACATCATCCATGTTGATGCAAGATAAAATTTGGAGCAAATTTGAAACTCGGGTGTTATTTACATTTGGTGTTATCTCATGCTTGATCTTATGTTGCTTAAACAAATAAACACACCAACCTTAAGAATGTGATCAAACTCACAAATAACTAGTATGTGCAAGACCTGTGGGGTCAACCTCTAAAATAATTATTTTGTCCCAAACACCTACTCCCTCCGTCCGCGAATAAGTGTACGTTTTCCTTTTTTGGAAGTCAAACATTTTCAAATTTGACCGAAATTTTACATAAAAATAGCAACATATATGACATCAAATTACTATATTATTAAACTACATGTCAAGATCTATCTAGTGATATTAATTTAGTGTCTTAAATATTGTTACATTTTTCTAGAAAGTTGGTCAAAGTTAATAAAGTTGGAATTAAGACATGTCTAAACGTACACTCATTTGAGGACGGAGGGAGTACTTAATTATCTTCATTACCCAAGACCCAAAAATCTTTCGGAGTTCTATACTACATATTTCTCATCTCACTTCAAAAATAAACATTTCCCAGATATTTAAGAAATTATTTTAGCTCTTTTTAAAATGATCGGAATGGTAAAATCAGTATCACATGTTTATTTGTGTATTTGAAAAATCCCAATCTGCTTCGAGTATCATGTTTCAAAGAAACAAAATTAAACAGTAAAACAGTTCTGGTCCAAACCTTCCTTTTCAATGATCCCTATCCAAATCTATCCTAAATCCTACAATTCAAGAAGATTGCCCTAGATCCCCTATCCCTCCTAGACGTCTTTTCTCTGAGCAGGAGCTCCCCAACCCCAACCAATCTTCAAATCTTTGGTCTGATCAGAACTTGGGATTTAGTGCTTTGACCTCTCAAACATGTTCTTAGCCCCCCATCACCTCAAATCACCCCTAGAGACTGCTAATGGGCCTTGGCCCCACCTGGCAGTCTCCCAACCCTTCTTTATCCCCCTGGCCTGGATGCCACTGGCCGGCAACAATGCCAAGCAAGAGCAAGTTCTGGGCGTCTTCTCCATGATGCTCTCCTCTCCCTTATTCACCCTGACACGGCCTTGATGGCAACCCTCGCTATCCCTCTCCGCCCAACTCTGGCCAGTACACGCCGAGCCCGCCTGCAGCCGCCTCTCTGCCGACTTCTCTCCGTCCCCTCTGCCGTGGCTTCACTGTGTTGCAGAGCTCTCCCTTAACCTACCAGTCGTGCAACCCTTTCCTGGCCTCACCATGTTCACCAAAGCGAGCTCAAACCCTCGAACAAGCACCTGGAGTGCAGGTCCCTCCACGAGGTCAAAGCCGCAAATCAGCCCCTCTCCTTTGCACCTATGTGCTTCTTACCACACACACACACACACACACACACATAACACGGGAAAAAAGACGAAGAGAACACATGAAGTTCAACACTTAGATATTAGATGTACTTATCCACAAGAATAACAATTACAACGAACTATTATGATACTAAAGAACAGTACGAGTGATGGTCAATACAAGGACCAAAAGGCCATATTTTAACTATAGGTGTGAAATGACGAAAGGAAAAAAAACAGGGTAAGTAAACATAATTTCTCTGGTCTATTTCTTTCATAGAAGACAACAGACAGACCCAGTGCATAAGGCTCCCACACAAGGTGGGGTCTGGGGAGGGATTATAAGAACCTAGTCTTGCTTACCTATGCTCTGAAAATTCTGGCTGCTTTTTGAAAGATGTTGAAAGTCATCTACCATTCTTTTGACATTCATACCAAGGTCCCCAAAATTCTCAAACATGTTTGCTCTAAAAAAGTTGTCCTGTACCGCTGAAAGAACCACCTCCTGTATGAGTTATATTTCACAACAATCAATATTCAAAGATTTCTTTTTTTTGCAGGGTAATATTCAAAGATTTCATGCAGTATATTTTATCATAATATGAATGGAAGAAATTTAATACTTCTCAACCTGCTGGTCTTTAGGTACATTAGCAAACTCGGTAAGATCAACTTTGTTGTTCTCAATTCCAATAAGCTCGTGAACCATTGCCTGTGAATTCAAATTCGCGAAAAAATTAACAGAAACATACATTTGCAAGAGCCAAAATATGATATTTTTTACAATACCTGATATGTCCACTGGTTAAGTAACGGAGTGACAGGATCATCCCTTCTGTCAATCACCAACAACAAGGAAGAGTTCTCAGTTCGTCTAAAATCAAACAGGCCACTCTCCTGCTCATACATCAATCTCTGCACATTCCACATTGTAAGTGCTTCAGCAGCAATGTTCCAAACAGAAGTCACAGTAGCACCAAGATTAAAAAAATGGCATAATGACGATAGAGCTACGGACACTTTTCAAAGCATAGAGAAGACTTTCATCCCGATCAACATGGAAATTTCTTTAAAACAAGTATAATTAACAAATAACTGTAACATAGTCAGTGCCAAGATAATAAGATACATAAATTAACAAGTGCCACCACAAAGTACTCGCTTAGATACATGCCACTTGAGGGCAGGCCTTGGTGCAGTGGGTGAGGTCCTCCCCACTTGTGCCAAGAGGTCCTGGGTTCGAACCAGCCTCCCTGCACTGCACTTTGCAGGGGTAAGACTAGGTTCTATAATCCCTCCCCAGACCCCACCTTGTGTGGGAGCCTCTATGCACTGCGTCTCTCCACTTCAAAACTACTGCGCCCTTATATTCATACCATTCCACCATTTTACATAAACAAAATATAACTATATATTTTTTGGTTGCATTCTCATAATCTCATTGGTGATTCAACAGGTCTGAGCCATATAAGTTGTAAGCAGTCTCTGGGCTAATACCCATGGTTTTTAAGGCGGTAAAGCGTCATAAGGTGGAGGAGGGGCGCTCAGACGCCTAAGCGCCCAAGGCGAGGCAAAGCGACGCCTTAAACATTGCAGCAAAAGAGGAATCGGCAGTTCTGCACTTAATAAATAGGAAAAATAGCAATAGCTGAGAGATGGGCACTACTTATGCACCTCCCAGTGGCCCAAAAGCCCATCTAGTGGCCATATACTCCTCCGTGACCTAATTCCACTCTCCTCCTTCCCTTCTTCCCCACCACAGCCGCCACACACCTTCTGCTCCATTTCCTCGTGGTAGCAGCACACAACCCTCAAACTCGTCCGTCCTCTTCGTGGACCCACCCTTCTCCCTCACCGCAGCATCCTTCATCATCACGGCAGCAGAGTAGATAAGGCAAGGGAAGGCGACAACAACCAGGTGCTCAACAGGATGCTCGCCCATCTGCCCGGAGGCGGTGGGGTCGTCACCTCCAAGCCCCAGGAGCAGCCACAACGACGGTGCAGCGAGGAACATGCAGCGGCAGAGGCATCTTACGACGTGGGCAATTCTGTGAGGCAGTAGCGGGGCGGACGCCTTGCAGTCTCCAGGCGCTCTCACGCTTAAGCGTCGCCTAGGCAACGCCTTGGCGATGCCTTAAAAACCATGCTAATACCTACTATGTTGCAAACAATCAATGCAAAATACATTGATCATAACCCTCCAGCTCACTGAAGACAAACTGCAGAATAACTAAACCATTCTAACATGGTGTCATATGAAAAGCCCATGTAGAAACATTCAATGTTCATTTTACGTTATGAAACTGACCATTGATAAATAATAAAAAGGTGAAAAGGCACTTCAAGCTTGCAGTAAGCGCTGCACAGAAATAGACCTCTTTTTTTTGAAACGAATGAAATAGACCTGATGACTACCTCGCAGTCTGTGAAGAGATGGAAGTCACTTGGGGGGGGGGGGGGGGGGGGGGGGGGGGGGAGGCCTTATGTCATTGTGCCTTGAAGATCAAACAACGGAAATACAACCATAAGGGCATAAATGATGAGCGATCACAGCCTAGGAATCAGTTATGAATAGAATAATCATGGGGGATAGGACAAGAATCTGTTTTCAGTGTACGCATAATCGGTATTGTATAGAGCTAATTTTTTTATTTTCTCCTGATTCAACACCTGAAGGTGTTTTTTGTTCAAAAAAACACCTGAAGATGTGCTAGAGTAACAAATATATAGAGTTTAGTTTCAATCTTTGGGATAAGCATGTACAAAGATTTCTCTACAAGGAAATACATGTATTGAAAATCCTAAAGGTGACGAATTATCTCATGAGATAAACATAGTATATTTAGCATTTGTAGAAGACCCACCGCAGTTTCTTGTGCGATCCTCTTTGCGACATCTGATGTCCTTTGGTATCTAATAACAGGGCGACGCTTCAGAGCCAGGAAGAGAGAAGCGATGCCATCAACAGCTCGATCACAGAAGCTCTGCATACCAGGAGGGTCTACTACCGTTGGAAGCATGTAGATGTGGTTATTGCGTATATTCAGAGTGAAATGGAAAGGATCAATGGCACAAAAGTCAGCATAGAACTCCTGCAAAACAAAACAAAACAACATTCATATTCCATCTTCCCTTTCAACTGTCAAGCACTTGATTCGAATGAGTATTTACAATCATAAACAACATATACCTGAACTTGCTGCACAACCTCCTGCTCATCAGAATCAGCAAGCACCTGAATCTGTGGAATCTTCAATATATTGGAGAAGACTGCAGCGGAACAAAAAATAAAATGAATGAAAACAACAAACCTCTTTCAGACCCCACTACGAGGTTAACAACACTATCACCCCAACTCTTACATTGTATTATTTACTATTTCTAGTTACGAAAAACTTGAAACTTTTAGACAATAGATTAACATATTGTCAGAAAAGAGCAACTAGTCTTGTTTTCTTGTAATACTAGTGCATAATTTTACACCATACGTATCATAATACTACTTCATATTGGCCGCCTCAGATTTTTATCACAATAAAGGCACAGAAGGGACAGGCGCTGGTAAGAAACTAGCAAGCTACAAGGTTGAATGTAGCAAATCGGGAGATGAAATACGGACAGAGGTGGCACTCGGCGAACCGCGGCTCAGCGAGGTGGCGCCGGAGCTTCTGGATGTTGTCAGAGGACGGCCGGAAGAAGAAGACGGCCTTGAGGTGCGGCATGGACGCCCTGGAGCTGGAGGCGTCGTCGACCGTCTCCACGAGGAACACCTCCTTCCGCAGCAGATCCGACTGGCTGTACACCACGCTCACCATCTCCACCTGGAACGAACGAACCCACCCGCGGATCTGGTCAGTTGAGATCGGATCGGATCTCCCACGGAGGAGCTGGAGCTGAGGCTACCAGAGCTGCTAGGGTTTTGGGGGCTCGTACGTACGGTTTGGGGGTCGAGGACGAGGACCTTCATGCCGGAGACGTCGTGCAGCATGCGGTCGATGTAATCCCGGACGAGAGGGATCAGCACCATTGCTGCGGTCCGTTGTGCTGAGGTAGGAGTCAGATCCCGGGTCGCCGGCGGCGAGGTCTCGACAGAGTTGGAACCTCACCCGGCCCGAAGAGGAGGGGAAGGGGGGAGAGGACCGGAATGTCAGGTCGTGTGCTGTGTGCAGCAGGTAGGCCTGGTCGTTCTTTTTTTTTTTTTAAGGAAAGCCATCGCGGCAGGTAGGCATATGGGTGTAAACGCATAGCATAATTTCCGCACCGAATCCTATTTCGAAACTGTTTTGAGAAATCCATATCCGATTTGAAGGAATCTGACGGATAAGGATATCCGATTCCGAAATTGACACCGGATACGGTATAGGATATGGTATAAAAAATAGCTCCAAATATGGATTATCCAAAAATTAAATAGCATTATCCGATGATTTTAATCCGAATAATCAGATTTTCTACCGAAATGTCTAACTTCATAGAATATAATTAGTAGTTAGTAAGTTGTAAAGTTTGTCCGCTACATAAAAACTTACTTACATAGTGATTGTTACGACTATGAAGTACAACTTTATTAGGCTATTAGCATATTGAACTATTATTTTTGGTTGTATGGTTCGTCGATGTACTTATGTGCGTATATATCCGATTAATTATTTTCCGTCCCGAATCCGCTCCGTTTTCGCCCCCGAATCCGTGATATTATATATCCTCATCCGAATCCGCAACCGGTCATTATCCGCTCCGCTCTGAATCCGATTAAAAAATATGGTATATGATATGATAAAGGCAAAATCCGATCCGATCCGTTTACATCCCTAAGTAGGCCTGATAAAAACCAAAGATATTAGATACTCTACAAACTTTTTTTATCCCATCTGATAAATAAATCTTAAGATTACATCCTTGAGGCCCTATTTGGATACGGAGTTTTAGCCGAACCGGTTTCCACTAAACTCGTTTGAGACCCTAACTGCACAAAACTATGTTTGCTTGGCCTATCTAATTTGAGGATAAGTAGAACTTGGTTTTCGTAAAACCGTAAAAACAAGTTTTGGGAAAAACGACTATTAGAGGTTTTTTCATAAACCAGTTTAGGGTATCCTTATTCTTCACCGTCGTCAACCCATCTCCATCGTGATTCGTCCAGCCCTCGATGACTTCCGTCCGGGTTGGCTCTGACAATCCCTGCTTGGAGCTAGCTCGCCTCCGACCAGTCGGCGGCGTCCAGCAAGACGAATCCTATCGGGGAGTAAAGGGACAAGCTGCGGCGGTCACGAGAGGAGGCGGACGGACGGCGGAGGACATATCTAGCACGCGGAAATATCAGGAGTGGCCTGCGCCGCTACTGCATTGATCGTCACCACTAGCAGGCTCCGTCATCTTGGCGGCCAGCCAGCAAGCAGCGAGCACTACTTTCAGCTCTTTTCAGTTCCATGAAGATTGATGGTACATTGGTTCGTGAACTGGTTTATTAGGTACTGTTCTCGTCGTGACCCCGCACCATGCCGGCCGGCCGGCACCAGCGTGTGGCCGCGAATCGGTTGTTTCTTCAACGGCAGAGACCATTGCATCACCGATTCACCGGTGACTGCGGCAGCGCCTGGCATGCACCGTCCAGCAAGGCCTTGTTCGCCCATGTTCATGTCTTGCACATCGGTACTCATATGTGTGTTTTGTGCCTCGAGTCACAACCAAACATGGTTTTTGTTAAACGCACTCTAACAGAAAAACTACTTAAAACTGGTTTTGCTAAAAATCCTCCTTAAACTCATTTTCTCAAAACTAACTCTAAATTCACCTAATTAGGGATATTAAAACTGCACCAAAGAGGTGGCCTCCCACGCTACTCTCATGTTCTGGACGTTTCTGGCCGTTGGATCACCATCTTTGTACGTTCCTGACCGTTGGATGGCAGTCATATCCCGCAGTGGGCCGAATTGTCCCTAGGGATGCTTTTCTGCGCATCAATTTGTCCTTCTGTGGTTAATTGGGCCGCGTAAATAGCAAAAGCCCAATAAGGACTGGCTAACATGCCGAACCGAACCCTTCTCAAGCGCGTTCACTAGAGCCCATCTACTTGAGACACGGGAAATCGTTCCATAGGCCTCAAACGTTTCGTTCTCTCCGCTCCGTCCCCGTGAGGACGTGACCTGCCCTCCCGATCTCACTCCTCCGGCGACTAGGGTGGAGGTCCGCCGCCACCGGCACCGCCACCATCACACCGGACAAGCCGACGACACCTACCTGCTAGATGACATGGCGCACAGCGACCACATGCCGACCTACGAGGTGAGGGAGGAGCCCTTGCGCCGCCGCGATCTGCCCTCGATCTCCCTGCATCACGGACTCGAGCCAGCAGTCCACGCGTGCGTCGCCCCACCTCAGCTCGAATCCCACAGGTTCAGCCCGATGGATGTTGCTATGCATCAAGCTTGCCCACAGATCAATTAGCGTATCTAGCTAGCTTTGTACATGAGCACCTGATGTATCAATCAGGCCAGCTTGTGATATGCTAAATTTCTAATACGTGCGCGCTTTGCTTTAGGCACAAGCACCAGACAAAGGCGACTTGTTCACGAGCGGGGCACATCAAAGCTCAAGCCGTTTCTTGACAGTCCTCCTTGCCGGAAAGTACTCGGTGCGTAACAGGTGATGCTTGAGCAAAGATGGCAGGGCTGCATCAGAGCATTCTAGCCTCCTGCCCTCTGTGGCGACTTGCCAGAGATTGACGTGATGAATGATCAACTGTCATGCTAAGCCAACTCTTGAATTAATATGTAATATTTCATTTTACTACAATGTTGATTAAAGGAATTTCTATGTGGAACAGACAAATTATGCTGTAGAATTTCGAGTAGTGCCACCTACTATGTTATTGCAACTGTTCATATGGTTCTGTTGGAATGCGAGTATTTGACTAATTAATTTGCTTATATCTTATAATAGGAAGAAGATAAACTATGTGAAATAATTTTGCAATTCACTAAGGAGTCTCATCGCCCAATATACTATGCCATTGTTTCAAAATGGATCCTCAAGAACAGCGCGGAGTTGTGAATATGAACCGGTGTATCGGGTACGTACAGTTTTGATTTTTGCTTCCACCTCATCAGACGGTACCATGATTTAGATGATTTACCAGCATTTTCATACTTTGTACATCAGCCTAATCTTATTGGTTGTATATTGAAGAGTTAGCCCGTCTCTAAGACAACTTTAATTATTCCTATTCTATTAGCTTGCGTGATCTTGAAACTTCTGAAAATGTGTTTTGTCAACCCACTTTAAGTTAATTTGGTCTCTCTTCTGCAGGAAGCTCCGTTGGCTTGTTTGCATTCTCTTTCCATGGGCTTAAAAAATGGTTTCACTTCCATTAGTGCGCCTGAACAAGAATTTTGTCTAATTTTTGCGATGGAGGGTTAGACCGTAAGGTCTATATCTATTGTGGGAATCAGTTAGGCAAGGTTTGTAAGAGTTTTTTTATTACTTCCATCGCTATATCTGCTGCTTTGTCTTTACTAGCATTTTATGATGTGTAGTTCATTAAAGCATATAACTGAAAGGTTGTTCTGAATGAATTGAAGTTAAACTTTCGAACATGGAAAGTAACTTCATATATTGTTTTTTCTTCCTCCATGGTTCAGCAAAGTACGGAGAATCTTTGGATGGCCTCCTTTATTAGAAGGTCCTCTATTTGTGACCGGAAATTCAAGTTACCAAGTATTGCTGGAGTCTCTTGTTGGGCATGAGGATTGGGTATTATTAGGGATATTATAACTGCACCAAAGAGGAGCTCTCTCAGGCCATCAGTATTTTTGACCGTCTGATCATTGGCATTGCTTAATCACGTCCGTTTATGTTTTGTCAATCTGATGTCAACTCCGAATTTGGCCAAATATCCCTAGGGGAAGCTAATCTGGATATCAAATTAGCCCACTGTAGGGGCAACCTCCTACACTGTTATTGGGCGTTGAAGCTCATCAGCCACTGAATATATGATCTGCATCTATGGACAAGATTGTGACATGGAGGTCAAAGAAAAATACATCCATTGGATAAATTAAATTCGGTGATAATAGGTGCATTAAGTCGCTCAACACTTTGAATTTATGGTGGCCATTGGGAACCTGGTGGCAATTGTATTCTTCCACATGACTATGGTTGATTTTTTTATCTGGAACTTGGTGGCAACTCTATTCTTGCGCATGGCTATGGTGGGTTTTTATTCATATGTGAAGAGTGGTTGGAATGTATTCTGAAAATTGTGATCCTTATTGTTCTGGTAATTTTGCACCCATACTTAACTTAACATTGTTCAGTTCTGGCCAATATTTGCTAACCATTAGCCATGACCTGGCAAGTTTTTTCCAGGTTTGGATGTATTTGTTCACAAGGATAAAATTTACTAGAAGTTATTTGAAATCTATTGGAAAATAATTTGTACTTGATGATAAAGATAAAACACGGCCATGCTCCTATTTTACTCACAGTACAAGATATTATTTTAAGGACATTACCAATCGCTAAATTTCATGTTTAGTTTGAGGAAAATTTGGAGTATGGCATTGCTCACGTTAGCTTAAATTTACTCAAATTACACTTCAAATTGTTAACTTTAAATTTATCAAACTTCTCATTTACATTCAAATTCATAAATTTTGTCATTCTACAATACTAATGGACGGGCGCGGCAACGCGCGCCTACATGAACTAGTCCAAACAACCACTGAGAGTACCAGCCCGCTTCTCAGGCCATGTGCCCTTCTAGCCGTTGAATTGAGCGTACAAAATGATCCTGGCCGTTCACTCCTAGCTATTCTAGGTTGGCCGGCGCGATTTACCCGCTTGGGCATAGCTTGTGTCGCTGCTGTTGGCCCCAGCTTTTCCCGGATCCACATGACAGCCTCACGGGTGGGTGGTTTTCATGTGCACAGTCTTGAAGCTACGGAGCAGAGCGCGCGGTCACCGATTGGCTCGCGCCGGTTTACCCGCCTGGGCACGCTCTGTTTCACTGCCAGCAGGACCTTCTATTTTGGGACCCAGTTGCCAGTGTGATGGGTCGTTTGATAAAACGTGTGCAGTACTAGGCATCGCGGAGTCTTGGTGGATTGGTCGAAATGAGATCAGGTGGGGGTGTAACCCTAGCCGCCTCATTCCCCACTCCCCGTACCATCCTCATGCGCCGCCCCTCCTCCTCCCACATCGTCTACGCGTATAAGAAGCCGGCATGGCGGCTGCCTCCTCCTCCGCCCCGTCGGTTAGCTCCCCCTATGTTCCTTCCTCGCTTGCATGCAATGGTGCAAGGGAGGTGGTCCTCGCTGCCCAGTCAACCTCCTGCTCCGGCCCGCCGTACGCCTCCTCCTCCATCATGCTGCACTTGATGCAGTTTCGGCTGCTCCTCATCCATTGTTGAGCGCCCGTTCGCCTGCTCCTGCCCATCGTCGACCTCGCATCGTTGCTGCACTTCACTTAGCCATCCTCCTCAACACTTGACGGGAGGACTATGGGCCGCCGCTCATAGATTGACCATGGCTTCAGGTTCTTACCCGCACGCCCCATCCATCTCCTGCTCGATTTCTCGCTCAATCTGATGTGTTTATTTTCTTCCCCTTTGTGCAGCGCGATTCAGCCGATCTATGTTTGAGAGACAGGTTGGGGGCCACGGCTGGTCCAGGTATGGACTATCTATGGAGGGATCCTACTTTCGTTTGCTTCACCTATTTTTAATCATCTTTTTTTTTTTGAAGCAACCCGGTTGATCCTTCTCTGTTGGAGGTTTTCTATCATCTCAAGGCAGCTTTCCTCAACTAATCAGAACTGCTAGGCCTTGGATCTGAAATTCAAAAGGAAAAAAACTACAATGGTATGCTTGATATATATACGATGCTACCTTCCATGTATGTATTTGTATCATTACAATGAAATCATCTATCTAATGTTACCATGTATATTGATGTTGTCAGGAAAAGAAGAATGGCGTTTTTACGAGTGGCCAGGCCTCATTGGAGTTTAACTGTGCTAATGCTCATGTTGACATGATAAATGCGATGTAGATGGATATTTAGCATTAAAAAGAGGTAAAAATCTGTTCCATAGGTTCATCACTTAAGTCAGTACGTACTGTACTAGAACTGCTCAGTGTAACTTTTAGCTTCATCTTGCTGTTTCATTAAGCACCTCTTCCACGTCATGAAATCAACTCACGTTATGTCCTAGAACCTCTTCTTGCATAATAGGCATGTGATGGTTGGCCTGCTTCGCAGCGCGGTACATTCTCTACAACATAATAACAAATTTAATCAGTGCATCACCTCTGCGTATTTATTACAGTACATTCTCTACAGCATAATAACAAACTTCTCTGTCATTATTTGTTATGCAATAGGCATCTTCACTTCATTGATGTATCCATGTGCCATAATGTATTGACAATCACTTAGATCTCTAAAGGTGTAAAAATAGCTATAAACATTTAGATCTGTATTTTAAAATATTCTTGCTTGCACCCTCCCTAATGTTTCTATTTTAAGTTTCAGTTTATAAACTAGCCTACCCGTTGCACACCAGAACTCTTTGATGGCAGAAAGTTCTTAGGGCGACAAGGACAACAACAACATTGGTCCACAAGTGTTTCGTGATGACAGAATCCCACAAATAAAGTATGATCTTTGATCCTCAAGTTTATTGTTTAACCTTATTCCTTTCTCTTTTCTACAGGCAGAAAACACATACTAATTTCTATAGCACCTTCAATTGTTCCAGATCTGGATTGTCTTTCTTTGTATTTTGCTGCTAAGTTGGTAGGTCAATCCATACTTTTTCATTTTCTTTAATTTTGTATGCCCACCATTCTGTTGGTTGGTTCCTATTTGCTCACACCAGCACGCTTTTTTTCAACATATTACCAGCAGATAATTGTTCTTTATTGCATTGATTGTTTACAACCAGCAGGTAATTGTTCTTTATTGCATTGATTGTTTACAACTTATGGCAAGCTTGCAGAATTTGGGAAATGCTTGCATCTGTTGCTTGAAAAGTAGCTGACTTGGTGTACTACGCATCACACACTCCTCTAAGTTCTGATTTGAAAGCTCTGATTCTTCTAGAGCTTGCAGGGTGTTGGCTGTTCGACTTTGGCATGTCGGCGCAGCCGACTTTGATCACAAATGCCATTTCTTCATTGCACCAGAAAAGTAAGAAGGTGATCCAAATCAAGCTATTTATTTTGTATTCGCATTGTAGCTGGTTCTAGAAATTATTAGTAGCCGCGCCACGAAGAGAAACATGAGAAAGGGTTCTAGAAATACTCCCTTTTTTTACTGCTAGATCTATTTAGGAAATTTCTGTGCCACTGATTGTTTAGGAAGTAGCATTTTGTGGCATGACCATAAAAGGGAGGCAAGTTCACATCACAGTCCGCTCACTTCAGTTCAGCAAGATTTCTGTTGCCTCAGTTTCTTTTCTAGATGTCATAATCCAATTTAGTTATGTAACTGAATTTGTGGTCTCTGGCATTTTTATGATCCATAAGTTTAAATGGTATGAAACTCTTGATGGTGGCTGCCAATTGTTCCATCCAGAAATTAATTGTAGGTTTATGTATTTTGGTTCAGTCTATATGATTAAGCAATGATGTTAGTTTCAAATAGATTTGATGCTGATGCGGTATATGCATCTGAATTTTCCTTTTTTTAATGTGTGCTCCAGTGTCTCAATTTATATTTGCTTATGATTTGTTGTAAAGGGCGCCTAACGGAGTCACTAATGAAGCACGGACGCTCTCCATCACGGCCGTCGTCGAGTTGCAAGGATGCAAGATGTGACATGTGCGGTATTGCAATGGTCAGCTGCAATGTTCCATGCCATGCACAAATCAATAACCTCCAGCACCTATCAGCTGGTTACCTCCATGCCGCGTACAAATAAGCAAATATGAGCTAGAGCTAGACGTTGTACTTAATTACTGAAGGATGGTAGTGACATATTGAAAGAACATTCGTTTTTCCCTCTATGTTTTGTGTGTTAGATAACAACACCTGTGATAATTTGATATGATGCTAAGTGTGTCAGGGTTGAAAATTAAACTTGTTGGAATTATGCCGTTTATCAAAAAGGAGAAAGATTGGCGCTTATATATTTGTTTTGAAGGTGCCTTGGCCGTGCCTAGGCCGGGCGGCTCGGCCACCATGCTGGCCTCCGTGCTAGGCAGCCCAGGCCGGGCCGAGGCCGGCTGCCGCGGGTCACTGCTCGGCCTCTGTTCCAGACCAGCCGGCCCAGGCCGGCCTCTCTGCTGCTCCCCTGCGTGCCTCCCCCCATCGACAGGCCGGCCTGGCCGTCCCCAGGCCGGGCTCAGGCCGGGCTCCCTGCGTGCAGGAAAATGCCCCCAACGGCTCAATTATTGGGGAAGGGTATTTATACCCCTCCACCTACCTTCATCCATTCCATCTCGCCCAAGCATTGAAGAACACCATTATTGCAAGCTCAAAACCCTCTAGATCTCCCAATCCCTCCACCCAAACTCGTTGATCTTTGGAGTATTGAAGGAGAAGGCCCCGATCTACATATTCATCAAGCCGTTCTTCATCCCCCCCTCATTCACTTGAGGGATTTCGTTTCTAGGGTTTGCTTGTGTTTTCCCTAGATTCATTTGCTTACTACTTGTTGTAATCGTGACGGATTTGTTGATTTGGGAGCCTCCAATTAAGTTGTGGGTGTGTGCCCCAAGAACGTTGTAAAGGCTCCGGATTTCGCCTTGAAGGATTCCGATAGTGGAAGGTGAACCTAACCCTTGTGGTGAGGTTCATCGGAGAATAGGGTGAGGCCTTTTGAGGCATCTTGAGTAGGCCTTTGTGTCGAGCTCACACCCCTCCAACGAGACGTACTCCCTTAACAAGGAGAAACTCGGGAATACATCCTTGCCTCTGCGTGCTTCTACTTTCGGTTATCTCTATCCCTTAGTTGTATTTACTTGTATCGTGTTAATTGCCTAGTCGTAGTTGCTTGCTCATCATATAGGTAAATTCATCATAGTTGCATATCTAGAGAATTTACCTTTGTGTCAAGCCTCAAATTGAAAGAGTATTAAAATTTGGTGTAGCACCTATTCACCCCCCCCCCCTCCTAGGTGCCCATACGATCCTTTCAATTGGTATCAGAGCCTTAGCTCATTAATTAGGCTTCACCGCCTAAGAGAGTATGGCACCCGAGAGTGGAGAGCCGGAGGCCACTATTAGCGGAGTCTCCATGGATGAATTCAAGAAATTGGATGCATCCATGGGTGCTCAAATGGAAGATTTGCGCGCACTGATGGCACAACTCTTGAATGCTAATAAAGCCCCCGCATCTCCCTCCCTTGAGGTTAACGCTTCCGCCACTCAAGGTGAGGAGGGTGAAGGATCTAAAGAATCCCCTCCTAAAATTGATGGTGGGAAGGCGGAGTACCATGGGGTTCCGTTTGTGTACTCCCCCGACCCACCTATTCCGCATCCTCATATAAACAATAGGGGTGATCCACCTAGGCTTAATCCATCTTGTTTTTTTAATTGGCAATTGAAAGAACAAACGATGTCACCTAGAGGGGGGTGAATAGGCGATTAAAACTTTTCCGATTTAAGGCTTGATAATTGCAGAATAAAACTAGGTGTTTAAATTAACAAGCCAACAACCTAATATACTAGGTTCACCTATGTGCACTAACAACTTATGCTAAGCAATATATCAACAAGGTGCTAGCAATAAAGATAAGAACCAATAAAGATGATTGCAAAAATGCAAGGATGCAAAGGTTTGAGCTCTCCACGAACAATACGATCAAGATACTCAGTCGAGAGCCCCTCTTGATAGTACAACTATCTATCCTATAACCCGGTCTCTCAACTAACATCATGAGACCGGTAAAATAGAAAACCTATGAAGATCATACCTTTGCCTTGCGCATAATCCACTTGAGCTAGATGATGACGATCTTTGCTTTCTCAAGATGGACCACCTTTCTTGATTGCGCTCCGCTCGATGAAGACTCACAAATTGCTCCCCCATACACCAATATGGGAGAGGCACTCTTCAACATATCTTCACTTGGTCTTTATCTTGATGACGATCACCATGACGCCATCCTCCACGAGCCACATAGGATCCTTCACTTCATTCATGCTCATGGCGAAATACCTTGAGTGTTGATCAACTTGCACTTAGCCTTGATCAACATATAGTATTCTTCTCTTAGCCTTGACTCCAACATATGGAGATCAAGCAATGCTTATGGACACACCTACAAGAATAGCTCAATACAAACATTAGTCCATAGAGATTGTCATTAATTACCAAAACCACACATGGGGGCAACCATGCACTTTCAATCTCCCCCATTTTGGTAATTGATGACAATCCCTTATAAGAGGGTTTATATAATGAATAGAGCATCTTTGCAAGAGAAACAAGCAAGGATGCAAGTACATTAAAGGCAAATGCAACAAAAGCATAAAACCCAAATTCCCTTAAACCCTCTAAACTTCTCCCCCATTGGCATCGATTGCCGAAATGGGAAGAAAAATTTAGAGAGCCAATATAATATGAGTTCCTCCATAAAGTGTGCATTTCTCAAGATATGAGTGAAATCAAATGCACATATCCATTGACGAATAATTAGAGGGAATCAAACTATATTGAGGATCCAAAGATTGCAAAAAGATGAAATCATTCTAAACATCTCTACAAAGGAGAAAAGCAATCGAGAAGATCCAAAACAAGAGTTCTAAATAAAAATGAAGAAGCTCCCCAATGTTCATGCACTATTGAGGAGTGCACAAATATGGAATCCTCACTCCCCCAAAATCATCTAGAAGACTAGAACACGCAACAAGTGCAAGTGTGCATAAAGCAATAGCAAATCATAGCACTTGGTCCAAAGATATGGTTGAGCCATCAGGAGATACCAATTTTCAAAGATTCAACATAAGATAGGCCCAACCGAGATAAAAAGAAGATCTTTAAATGAGTATGTTCAAAAGCTTAGGGATACCAATTGGAAACTAAAACCAATTGAAAATGGCAAAAGCTAGTAAGAGCATTTAGCCAATAAAAATCAACATACTCACCATGGTAAGCATGAGGTAAAAGATCCTCAACAAATACAAGAGTGTGCAAAGATGCAACTAAAATTAAGATAGGCACTCATGAAACAAATTTGGAGCCACCAAAGAATTATAGATAAAAAACAAGGTAGCTCAAAAGAAATAGGATACCAACTAAAATGTGACCTCTCTCATATGTATAGGTTTCGAAGTAGACAAATCGTTGATGATATACATCCACAGAGAAACTTGCATATATGAAATGGTTGAGGAAGGGGAGACCACGGTATCCAAAAGGGAAGTCATAAATATACAAAAGAGATTATTGCTTAAAAGCATAGCACATAGCTCAAATTGATCTCATTGTATATAAATGAACTTCAAACACATCAAATGCATCACACATATCACTAAGGTAACAAGAGATAGTGGAGATGCTTTGAGATAGGCAACAAGTATCACAAAGAAACAATACCAATTGAAAAAGGTTTTTGCAATTTCATCACAAATATCACAAAGATAAACCAAGTGAAGGAAATGAGCCAAAACCACAACAATTGCACATAAAAGCTTTCATGCCAAGAAGCAACCTACACAAGGTTGAGACTAGAAAAGTATGCATGAGGTCGATACTTGTTATCGAGATACATTGACGATGAAGAAGATGAGAGTTTGTTTATCGTCAAAGCTTGACTCCAATAATCACACGGTGAGAACACCTTCCTTATGTGAGAGACAAGCATCCAATGCATCTCCATTGTACCTAAAACAAAATTCAAGTACAAAATGGTTTCCAAACTCACTGGGTCCCATAGTAGTTAGATAAACTACAATATATAGGAAACACTCTACCTAAATATGTGCATATAGATATGAAATTGAATTTCATGCACATCTTAGCCGATTTAGGATTCGGTGGAGTATCCCCTATATATTGGAACTAGAAAGACAAACATTCCATATAATATATATATTAGAGAATATACATGCAAAGTCTTTCAAGAACCAAACGAGACACAATTTGGACGAAAACACCAAGTAAACCAAGAAGAGAGCACACCAAAGTGTGACACAAAAAGGTTGTCCAAATTATATCAAAATCCAAATCAACACATGATTGAGGAAAAATCAAATCAACATATGATTGATTCCAAAACACATCAACACATGAAGTGAGATATCAATAGGAATCAAATCAAACAACACATGAGAGATAAGACACCAATTGAAAAATATACCAACTAGGAGAAAAGATACCAAGAAGAGGATAATACTTGACCGAAATCAAGTAAAGTAAAATAAAGAATTAAGGTATCAAAACTCCCACAATAAGTATCAATTCAAACAAATATCTATGGAGGAGATATCAAATTCCAAGTGATACCAATTGATGGTACCAAAGCATAAGATAAAAAATCAAATGCCAATTGAGAGGATCAAATATTGATAGATAGGATAGTGTTCTAAATAAAAAGGAATGCTCCCCCAAGATTAATGCATTATCTTTGATATTTGCATTTGAATACAAAATGCACGCACAAGGGATCATTACTCTCCATATTTTATTTACAACACTAAACACTACCAATTGAAAATTAGGATCCATGCAAGAGGCAAGGAAGGCAATGGGAGTAAAAACAAACACTTGGCAATAAATAAGGCAATTCAACGCAAGAGCCAATATGAAGATGAACAAAAATATTCTACCACAAGTGTGAATATCAATTGTCCAAGGACAATGAGTATAAGGAAATATTTTCCCGGTGAGTAGAGATATCCAAGGTCATCCTCACAAGATAAATCATATGGCAAGAGATAAGAATTAAGACACCATATTTTAATAAAGTTTGTTGGTAGTTTCAACTATTCAAACCAACCGGCAAGGCCATGGTTAGAATAATATGGAACAAATGGTTTCTCAAATAATATATGGAAATTCATATTAGAGAAAAACCACACCAAGCAAACTCGCACAAACAAGAGCCAAAGGATAACCAAAGTGGAAATTGGAACTTGTTCGAGCCAACATGCCACATAGGAATAAGATAATTTGCAATATCAAATCTAAGTGGAAAACCTCAAATGTTCATATTTTATGGGATTGTAATATGCACATAGCTTATTACTCCCCCATAATGTGATAATCAATTTTATTTAAGCAAGAGGCAAATAAAATCCAACTAGAGAATTTAATGGACATTGTAGAATTTGAATTTCTCATGAATATGACCTACCACATAGTAACTAGATAATATTGAAATATCAATACTAGGTGGTGTGCCTCATGTACACACATTTTTAGGTTTGTGAAGTGCACAAAGCATATCACTCCCCCAAAATGGGATAGTCCATTAATATCTCAAAGAGCCAAATGAAATCCACAAAGATCCAATAAAGCTCAACACACAAGTTACACATACATGATACACAACTAACATACTTGTCTTGAATAACAAGACAAGTAAGAAAGTAGCATATCACATACAAGCACATGCTAGGAACAAAACTAACACATGCAAAGGAGTAAGCAACTTTCAATGTATATATAATGTAAATACAAGTTACCGCAAGGACGAACATAGGATATGAGATATGGCAATATACTCCAATTGACTTGGCTTGATGAAATAATAATCATGAAGATCCCTTAATTCTTTAAAGATAGCCAAGTCTCCAATGTCCTCCTTAAACACCTATTGATCAAGTTTGAGCTTGTTGGTCCCCAACCAAGTTGGGTCCTAAGAGGTTAGTCACAATAGGCTTGGCAACCCAAATGGTTCTTTTCTTGACACCACTTTGAGTTCCCACATACTTGGCAAACACATTGCCAACTCTATCCTTTCTAAGTGAGTAAGCATCATCAATTAAGATGGGGTTGGATAGGTTACCGATGGTGTATGAAGAAGCAAAGTGACCCTTTCCACGGCAAAGGTAGCAACATCGACTCTTCTCTTTCTTCTTAATTGGCTCCTCAACTTGAGGAGCATTGACTTGAGTCTTCTTAGGAGGTGGCCTTTGTTCAACTCGTGGTTGAGCACGAGATTGAACAAGAGGCCGCTTCCCTAATTGCTTTTCACTAAGAGGCTTCTTCTTCATTTGGCAATCCCGAACATGGTGCCCTTCTAGCTTGCACTTGAAGCAAATGATCTTGGCCGGATTCTTGATTTGAACTTGGCCCTTATTCTTATCAATCTTGGACTTGTTCTTGTTGTTGGAGTTGAATCCAAGTCCACTCTTGTCATTGGGGGATTGTTGCACACTCAACATGTTGTCAAGTGCACTCTTCCCTTCATGACGCTTTTCCAACCCTTTCTTCATAGAAATGGCTTGGGCCTTGAGCTCTCCTCTTTTCTCTACATGGTTAGTCACAACACAAGTACTAGAGGAGGTAGATGCATCATTGTTACAGCAACAAGGCAAGGAAAGCAATTCATCACATGATGTACCAACATTATGGATGAACTACTAGGACTAGCACTTGGTAATATAGCATTTTTAGATAAAGTTGTGCCATTGTCCACATGAGGCTCGCCAGATGTTACCTTGGTAGTGATGGCCTCAAGAGCTAACCTTAGCTTAGTATGGGAAGATAGAAGATCCTCATTAGAGCTAGAAAGCTTTTCATGAATTTCTTCCAATTTCCCATACTTGCTAATTAGCAACTCAAGTTGAGCCTTTAGCTCAACATTCTCCTTCAAAATAGATGCTTCACAAGAAATGGAGTTAGTAGCACAAGCATCATTAACATTAGGAATGGAAGAAGACAACATGGCAAGCTCATCCTTTAACTTAGCATTTTCCCTTTTAAAGACTTTACATTTTGCATGAGCATGGTCACGTTCTTTAATAAGTTTAGCAATTATTTCATTATGAGACTCCTCAATAGATTCAAGTTTCTCCTAAAGAGAAACCCGAGTCTCTTGCTCTTCCTCAAGGGCATACTCTAAAGAGGCTTTTTCATCCACATCCTCTCTTTCAATCCTTCCCTTTTCTTCAAGGCTAGTTTCTAAAGCCTTAATAGTATCCCCGCGCTCAACAAGGGTGCTCATGATTTCATAGAGGTTATCACAAGCATTTTTATTCTTTGAAAGAGCCTTAAGAACCATTAGACCTTTATTATGAAGGAGAGCATCATCATTTTCTTCATCATCATTATTATTATTATCATCATCATCATTACTTGAAGATTTAGCCATAAGGAAAAAGATTGTTGATGATGATGAGCAATTAATTAAAGAACTACTCAAGTTCACATATTGTTCCATAGAAAATTGAGTTTCCTCTACATTATTAATAATATAAGGACTAGAGGGAACACAAGCATTTTTTATCATGGCAACAAGATAAAGCAAGCATATCATCAAGAGATTTATCCAAGCAATTTTTGGATGATATGCAAGGACTATCAACACTAGCATGTATGACATTTATAGTGCTATGTGTGTTTAGGTCCAAAGATGAGGCATTGCAACAAGATAGAGATAAAAGATCATCAATAATGAGCTCACTATCCAAATTGCAAAACCCATCACTACTCACCATCACATTAGTTTGTGTCTTACCACATTTTGGTGAAGTAGACGAAGATGAGAACTCATCACGGCCGGAGGTGGAGGGAGGACAATCATCCTCAATAGTGTTGGACACTCCATATTTATCTTGAATTTTGGTCCATAGCTCATGAGCGTTCCGGAAAGGCATGATTGACTCAAGCACTACATCGCTCAAAACACATATAAGACCATTAGATGCTAGAGTATCAAGATAAGAGTTTTTCTCATCCTCTAAAGATAAATTTTCGGAATCCTTTGGAGGAGAAAAACCCATATCTACAATACTCTTTAAAATTGGGTCTATGTCCCTAAAAAGATTAAGCATGCGAATTTTCCATACATCATAATTTGTGCCATCGAATATAAAAGTGGGATCGTACACTAATTCTCTAAACGACATCTTTACTCTCTAGGCGGTAAAGCCCAAAAAGAGAGCCGAGGCTCTGATATAAATTGAAAGAACAAACGATGTCGCCTAGAGGGGGGTGGGGGTGAATAGGCGATTAAAATTTTTCGGGTTTGAGGCTTGATAATTGCGGAATAAAACTAGGTGTTTAAATTAACAAGCCAACAACCTAATATACTAGGTTCACCTATGTGCACGAACAACTTATGCTAAGCAATATATCAACAAGGTGATAGCAATATATATGACATCAAGCACAAAGGCTATCACAATGTAAATTGCATAAGTAAAGAGCTCGGGTATAGAAATAACCGAGGCACGCGGAGACGAGGATATATTCCCGAGTTCCTCCTTGTTAAGGGAGTACGTCTCGTTGGAGGGGTGTGAGCTCGCCACAAGAGGCCTACTCAAGATGCCACAAAGGCCTCACCCTATTCTCCGATGAACCTCACCCCAAGGGTTAGGTTCACCTTCCACCATCGGAATCCTTCAAGGCGGAATCTTGAGCCTTTACAACGATCTTGGGGCACACACCCACAACTCAATTGGGGGCTCCCAAATCTTCCCCGAAGCTTGACAACTCGAAGTCTTCGCGGCACCACCAACCATCTAGGGTACACAATGCACCCAAGAGGCACAAGCTTTTGGGAACACAATGCACCCAAGAGTAACAAGCTTCTCGAACTTCAAGCCCACGAATCTTCGTCGAGAGCACAACCCGATGCAACTAATGCAAAAGTCAAGACTACACAAGGTGGTCAAGTCCTTCACTCCGAAATCCAACCAAAGCAACTAATGCTATGGAGGGATTTAAGAGGAAGAACAAAGAGGAGAACCACAAAAGAACTCTAAGAACTAGATCCACTAGGTTCCCCTCACTTAGAGGAGAAATTGATTGGTGGAAATGTAGATCTAGGTCTCCTCTCTTGTTTCCCTAATGATGGGCAAGAATCATTGGAGGGATTGGGAGAGGGCAAGATTTTCCAAGGTCAGCAATGGTGGGAGAGAGAGAGAGAAAAACATGCTGCTGAAAAACCTTAGCCACTTGGGGAAGGAGGGGCCTTTTATAGGTCCCCACAAAAACTAGCCGTTGGACCCTGCCCAGACCGGAGACTCCGGTGTAAGTGGGCCGGAGACTCCGGTGTAGGCCGGAGACTCCGCCCCAACTCCGGTCTTCCTCCGGACAGGGCATCCGAGGCGCGCCACACTTTGGGTCATCGGGACAGACCGGAGATTCCGACCTAGAGGGGACGGAGACTCCGGTAACCTTCCAGTGTCCCTCCGGACTGGAGTCCAGTGCCGCACCACAGCTTGGCAAAGAGCAGAGAAAAACTTGAGGCCGGAGATTTCGGGTCCTGTGGACCAAAGACTCCGGCGGACCAGAGACTCCGGACCATCTCCGGTGTACCTCCGGACCCCAATTCAGTACCGCACCACAAGAAGGTCACTTGGCAGCGAAAAACAATGGACCGGAGACTCCGGGTCCTTTGGGCCGGAGACTCCGGTGGGATCGGAGAATCCGGACCATCTCCGGACTAGATCCAAACAGAAAGAACCAGACCTGCCATAACTTTTGCAAATAAGTCCGAATCGAGTGAATCCAATTTTGTTGGAAAGAGGACGACAAGAGCTACCCTATAAAAAGTGAAAATATTGAAAACAAGCAAAGGATATTTTTCTAATAAATGGAAGAGTGAACCCTTCCATAGGGACAAACCGGCAAAAACTCGAAAACCGAAAACGCAATAGAAGACGCATTCGAAATCCGTTTTTGGTGAACTTGGTCTTGTCATGATGAGCACGACAAGCACCAAGATCACAACACGATAAGAGTTAGATAAGAACCAATAAAGATGATTGCAAGAATGCAAGGATGCAAAGGTTTGAGCTCTCCACGAATGATACGATCAAGATACTCGGTCGAGAGCCCCTCTTGATAGTACGGCTATCTATCCTATAACCCGGTCTCTCGACTAACATCATGAGACCGGTAAAATAGAAAACCTATCAAGATCATACCTTTTCCTTGCGCATAATCCACTTGAGCTAGATGATGACGATCTTTGCTTTCTCAAGATGGACCACCTTTCTTGATTGTGCTCCGCTCGATGAAGACTCACAAATTGCTCCCCCATACACCAATATGGGAGAGGCACTCTTCAACATATATATCTTCACTTGGCCTTTATCTTGATGACGATCACCATGACGCCATCCTCCACAAGCCACATAGGATCCTTCACTTCATTCATGCTCATGGAGAAATACCTTGAGTGTTGATCAAATTGCACTTAGCCTTGATCAACATATAGTATTTTTCCCTTAGCCTTGACTCCAACATATGGAGATCAAGCAGTGCTTATGGACACACCTACAAGAATAGCTCAATACAAACATTAGTCCATAGAGATTATCATTAATTACCAAAACCACACATGGGGGCAACCATGCACTTTCAGCAATTTCTTATGAGATCTCATGTCAAGAGTGCTTCAGTCGAGCTATGGAGAATCATTGAGGTTTGATTCAAGGCCGTCGACCCAAACAACATGACAAGAAGAGAGGTTGTGGATTGATAACTCAATGACTTGGCCCTCAACATGATTCAAACCGCCGTGGGAGAAAAGCACATGACTCACATCGAACTTGCCACCACCGCCAAAGAAGCTTGGGTGACTCTCTCCGAAGTGTTTGTTGGCAATGAAAGTATGAAGAGGAATAGATTTGAAGCCTTGAGCAACCAAGCCGAGGGATTTTTCATGGTAGAAGGTGAAGACCCTGAAGACATCTTTCGAAGACTCAAGACCATTGCCACTCAATTTAGAGCTCTTGGAGCCACCTATGTGGATGATGCTTCGATCAAGAGGAAGTATGTGAGTGCCCTCATGCCTTTCGAGCCCACTGACTTGAAGAGTCTCCAAGGAAGACATAACTATCACCTAATGTCTTCAAATGAAGTTATGCAAGAGATGGCGGCATTCAAGGTGGCCACCAAGAACGCCGATGACGCTCGTGCCCGGGCCATTGGAATGCACAAATGAACCTCACTTGCTTTGAAGGCCAAAGGTGTGGTGCAAGACGAAGATGATAAGACTCAAGAAGATGTGTCACATTGGCATACCAAAGATCTTGAAGATACTCTCAAGGACTATTCGGCTCTCACATCTAAAGCCTTTTGGAAGAGTCCGTCCAAGGCAGAGGAACTTGTTAACAAGTCAAGTGGAAGGAAGGAGGGTGACCAAAGGGTTCGTTCTTGCTACAATTGCCAAGATCAGTATCACTTTGTGGCCGATGTCCGTTTGAGAATCGTGAACATCATGGAGGGAAACTTGTTCGCAAGGACAAGTCAAAGATCACTCACAAGAAACCATTCTTCAATAAGAATGCCATCAACAAGAAGCCCCCAAGAATTGTGTTGCTTGCTAAAGAAGAGTACTCATCCGGGGAAGAAGAAACCACAAGTGGAGTGGCCGCCATTGCCATAGCATCTTCATCATATCCTTCCCTCTTTGAATCCCCCAATGAGAATGTCTCCATCCCCTCCGCAAGATGTCTCATGGCCAAGAACGACGAGGTATCATCCCCTTCATCTCCTAATACTATGAGTAATGTGAATGATGCTACTAGTCTTAGAGTTAAAGAGGAAATAGTTGCCTTCGATCATTTCATAACTAACTTGCAAGGTGAAACCAAGAAGCATGTTGAGGCTCTTATGAGTCAATATGGTGAAGCTCAAGAGATGCTTGAGATCAAGGGTAACATTGAAAGAGAGGATGCTATGCAAATTGCATCCTTGAAAGATAATCTCGAAGAAGAGCATGAGCTTAAGGTTTCTCTTGAGGAACAACTAGAATCTATAGAAGAGTCAAATGATTTAATTGTTGCTAAACTCATTAAAGAACGTGACCATGCAATTGCAAAATACAAAGCATGTAAGAAAGAAAAGGTCGAGCTTGGTGTTGGTCATTCTAGACTAACCGAGGAGCTAGAGAAACTTTCCAAGGCTCACAAGACATTGGAGAGTGAACACTCTACCCTCACCAAGTCGTATGAACAACTTCAAGCTCAACCATCTAAAAAACATGTGCCTAGTTCCTCCACTCCTATTACTTGTGATCATGCAAATATCATTGAGTAAAATGCTAGGTTGAAGATCAATCTTGCTAAGGCCATCTCCCTAGGTAAGAAACCTTTTGTTACTTCACAAAAAAGGAGAGTTGGTGTCGGGTTTGTTGAGGAGGAAAAGAAGAAGGAGAACTTCATGAAAGATGCAAGGGCTCCTGAAGCAAAGAAGATCCCTCAAGCCAAGAAGGTCAACATTGCTAGTGGTGGTGCCACAAGGGGCAAAACCACTAGTGATGACTTTGCGGGAAAATCTAACATCCACTACATTTTATATGTTGATTATTATGGGGATATCTATACTAAGTTTGTTGGTCTTAGAAATGTTCCTATTGCTCGTTCTATTTGGGTTCTTAAGACCCTTGTTGCTAACAAAAGAGGACCCATTGCAAAATGGGGACCTAAAGCAAAGCAATGATTTCTTGTAGGACTATGCTTCCGGTGGATCAAAATGGGTGCTTGATAGTGGATGCTCAAGACATATGACCGGAAGCAAGGAGATAATGACGGAGATAAGACCAAATCTAAATCAAGCAACCGTCACTTATGGAGATCGATCAAAATCCGTGGTATCGGGTTCTGGCAAGGTGGTAGTCGCTAGGGATATCACCCTAGTGAATGTCATGCTTGTCAAAACCCTTGGTTATAATTTACTTTCCTTCGTGCACTTAATAAGATGGGCTTTTCCGTCTTTCTTGATATTGATATTGTGGTACTCTTGTGGAGCAAGACTCTAAAGGTCGCTTTCGTTGGGTACATCGAAAATAATTTGTTTGTGGTTGATTTTTCGGGGAAAACCACTTCAAATTCGATGTGCCTTTTCGGAAAGGCCGACGTGGGTTGGTTGTGGCATCGCCACTTGGCCCATGTCAACATGAGAACTTTGCAAATCTTCACAAGGGTGGCCACATTCTCGGACTAAAAGAAAATGTCTCCTTTGCCAAAGATTGTGTTTGTAGGGCATGTGTTGAAGGAAATATGCATTATTCTCCCCATCCTAGCAAGACTATTATTTCATCAAAGAGGATCTTGGAGCTCCTCCATGCGGATCTTTTTGGTGCCGTTCCCGAAGCTAGTCTTGGCGGGAAGAAGTATTGCTTGGTGATTGTTGATGACTATTCAAGATTCACTTGGGTTTATTTCTTCAAGTCGAAGAGTGAGACCCAACAAACCTTCATCGACTTCTCCATTGAAATGCAACGTCAACACAATGTCCCCATATTGGCAATTAGGAGTGACAATGGCTCCAAGTTCAAGAACTACACCCTCAATGAATTTCTTAGTGAAGAGGGTATTCGTCATCAATATTCCGCAACTATACCCCTCAACTAAATGGTGTAGCCGAGAGGAAGAACCGGACTCTTATGCATATGGCAAGGTCCATGTTAGCGGAGTTTAAGTCTCCATTGAGTTTTTGGGCGGAGGCTATATCCACGGCATGTCACTCATCCAACGGCAAAGGGTTGAACAAGACTCCCTATGAGATCCTCACAGGCAACAAGCCTAACATCTCCTACTTCCGTGTTTTCAGTTGTAAGTGTTTCTATTTGATCAAAGGTTGTCGCTTAACTAAGTTTGAATCTAAATCACTAGAGGGTATCTTTGTTGGTTACGGTGCTGAATTCCACACTTATAGAATCTATGATAAAGCCTCACGGCGTATCATAGAATCTTGTAGTATGGTGTTCGAGGAAAATGACGGCTCCCAAGTGGCGCAATTTCATGTTTTCGATGTAGATAATGAAATTCCTCAAGAAGACATAATAAGAATGGGTGTGGGGTTTTTCCGCCCCGTTGAGGAAACTCTTGTGGCGGATCGAGAATGACAATGCTCTACTCAAGTGGAGCCTTCATCTACACAAGAAAATCTTGCCAATGAAGAGCCTATTGCACCAACCCAAGAACAAGTTGAAGACCCTCAACCCCTTGATAAAGTTGCTATTCAAGAGCCCAACTCACCTATTCGTGATGCTAGACATGATCAAGACGTTGCTCAATCATCTTCTTCTTCAAATGTTGAAGCCGTGCCTATTGATGATCAAGGTCAACTTTCTGGTCAAGACGGGGACACAAATGATCAAGATGATCAAGTGATACCTCCAAGATGCAATGAGGATAACGAAGCCCGTCGTCAAGCTAGAGTTGCAAGAACCATGGAAATTCGTGAGCACACTCTTGAGATGGTGATTGGTGATGTGAGAGGCAAGGTGTCCACCCGGAGGCAATTGGCAAACTTTAGTGATCATCAAGCTCACATTGCCATGGTGGAACCGAAGAAAGTGTCTGAAGATCTTGAAGATCCGGATTGGTTGGAAGCCATGCATGAAGAGCTCAACAATTTCGAGCGCAATAAAGTTTGGAAGTTAGTTGAGAAGCCAGAGGAGTGCCGCAATGTTATTGGCACAAAATGGATTTTCAAGAACAAGCAAGATGAACATGGCATGGTTGTGAGGAATAAGGCTAGATTGGTGGCTCAAGGGTACTCTCAAGTTGAAGGCATTGATTTTGGAGAGACCTATGCTCCCGTGGCTCGCCTTGAGTCCATCCGTATCCTTCTTGCTTATGCATCCCATTATAACTTTCAATTGCAACAAATGGATGTTAAAAGTGCTTTTCTCAATGGTCCCTTAAAGGAGTTGGTATTCGTTAAGAAACCCTCGGGGTTCGAGGACCTCAACTTCCCTAACCATGTCTACAAGCTTGATAAGGCGCTCTATGGACTTAAACAAGCCCCACGTGCGTGGTATGAGCACCTTAGAGAGTTATTGTTAGACCGTGGATTTGAAGTTGGGCAAATTGATCCCGCTCTTTTTACTAAGAGGGTTAAAGGGAGCTTTTCGTATGTCAACTATATGTTGATGTTATTATCTTTGGCTCATCTAACAAAGCTTTTAATGATGCATTCTCAAAGCTTATTAACGATAGGTTTGAGATGTCCATGATGGGTGAGTTGAAGTTCTTCCTTGGATTTGAGATCAAGCAATTGAGAGGAGGGATTTTCATTAGCCAAGAAAAGTATATTCAAGACATTCTCAAGAGGATTAATATGGAGGATGCTAAGGAGAAGAAGACTCCTATGGATACCAAATGCCATCTACAACTTAACCCAAAGGGTATAGATGTGGATCAAAATCTCTACCGCTCCATGATTGGTTCGTTGCTTTATCTTTGTGCATCTAGACCCGATATTGTGTTGAGTTTAGGTGTGTGTGCAAGGTATCAAGCCACTCCTAAGGAAAGCCACATGGTGGCGGTCAAGAGAATCCTACGATATTTGATTCATACCCCAAGGCTTGGTTTGTGGTCCCCAATTGATTCATCTTTCACTCTTAGTGGGTACACGGATTCGGATTGGGCCGGTGATCAAGATGATAGGAAATCAACTTTCGGGGCTTGCCAATTTCTTGGTAGGTCATTGGTGAGTTGGTCTTTTAAGAAGCAAAATTGCATTTATCTCTCCACCGCCGAAGCCGAGTATGTGGCCGCCGCTAGTGCATGCACTCAATTGTTATGGATGAGACAAACTTTAAAGGAATACGGTGTAAATTGTGACGAAGTGCCTCTTTTGTGTGACAATGAGAGTGCCATCAAGATCGCCTACAACCCGATGCAACATTCAAGAACCAAGCATATTGAGATTCGTCATCACTTCATTAGGGATCATGTTGCCCGTGGAGATATTGAGCTAGCATATGTGCCAACCAAAGACCAACTTACCGATATATTCACGAAGCCATTTGATGAAGCAAGGTTCACTTATTTGAGGAATGAGCTAAATATTGTGGATTCAAGGAGTTTGACTTGACCATCTTGCATACACACCTATAGGTTCAACTTCTATTTGGTCTAGGTGTAGGCATGAACTTAGGGAGTGTTGTCCTAATAAATTGGGCTCTCCCTCCCCCCAATATGACTAAAGTAAAATTCATTGTCTCTATTTTAAATTCATGAATTGTGAGCTTAAATGACGAGTAGTGGAGGTGAACCCAGGATATATGTCTTCGCGGTGTCACACCACATACACTCATACATGGTGGCCTTGGCCACTGCCCTCCTTCTTAGGAGTTGATCTTTATTGGAGCTTTTTGAGATTTATTGGAGTTCATGTTGACTTCATCACATTCAATGTTGTTTTGTTTCTTCTTTTCATTGAATGTGTGTGAAAATTGGTGCTTGCTCTTTTCTTCATGTCTATCATGTTTGCATTCCCCATGTGACACTCCGGAGCTACATTCAAATCAAGCAAATATTACAAGTCAATAAAGAACAAGAAAATTTCAAGTCAAATGAAGATCAAGGAAGATTTCTATCAAAAGAAGAAGATGGCGCTCTAGGAGGCCGGCCTGGCCAGGCCCTGGCCGGGCTGAGGCCAGGTGGCTCGGCTGGGTGGCCGGCCTGCCCCCTGCGCATGGCCAGCCCAGGCCGGGTTGAGGCCGGGAGGCTCGGCTAGGTGGCCGGCCTGCCCCCTGCGCGAGGCTGGGCCTAGGCCGGGCTCAGGCCAGCTGGCTCGGGTGCCTGCCCGGCCAGGCCGGGGCTAGGCCGGGGGTAGGCCGGGGGGTCGGGCTGCCCCTTTTCTACACGGTTTGACCGGTTGGGATCTAGTTTCTCTCCTTCTTCCTCCTCCCCCACCAAGAAAAAGGCTCCTCCCCCATTGTTGCCCTCCCTCCTCCACCTCCCTCCTCCTCCATTGCTCCACTCCCCCACCCCTTTTGCCCTCAGATCCGTGAGATTCCCTCCCTATCTATCATCCTATCCAAAAGAAATCCCCTTTGGTGAAGCTTTTGGGAAGATCCCCTCTCTTGTTGGTGGTGTTGGTGGTTTGCAAGTTTGGATCAAGCAAGGATGGCAAGTGCAAGCATGGACAAGGCCAAGAGCAAGAAGGTGCCTGGCTCCAAGGAAAGGGGTGAGATTGTGGTCAACCTGGATGAACCGGTGCATGAGTCTTGGAGTAAGCTTTCCTCCTTTGACTTTGAGCATGATCGTCTTGAGTTCAATCCTTATGATTTTGGTCAGCGCACTAGTAGTGACAATAGATTCTATTGCAAGATGCATGAGGAAGTCTATGAGTATGTGGTTTGCACTAGGAAGAACACTCATGTACCCCAAAAATATTTTGATGTGCAAATGTTAAGAGACTCTCTCCCCGATGTGATGGCGCTAATGGATTATCATGGCATTAGTGGTCTTATGGAATGCAACACTGCCTTTTCACCGATATTACTTAGAGAATTCTATGCCACCGTTCATTTTTTGGAGAAACCAAGGGAACCTAGGAAAATGATTTGGACGAGTGGTGGCATCAAGTGTGAAGCTTCTCTCGCTGAGTTTGGTGAATTGTTTGGTATTGTTGAGCTCCCTTTTCAGCCCCTCATCTCTATGCTCATTCATGTTGATCCAAACAAGCTTATGAAGGATCGGAGCGGAATTGCTCATTGCTACCCTACCGAGGTGGGAACTCTTCATTGCCCTAGGGCCAAGTACATTACTCCGTTTTGGAAAGCTGTCCATGTTATTCCGAGGAACACCATTCATGTCAAGAATGGGGAAAAGGGTGAGGTTCGTAGTTGGTTGATCAATCTTCTCTATCACATTGGGCGTCTCAAGCAGTCAGGCAAGCATTTGGATGTGTTGTATTACATGTGGCAAGAGATGCGCTCAGTGGTCATTGGCAACAAGGTTCCTATTTATGGCCAATATCTTCAGAAATTATTAACAAGAAGGTACCCCAAGTTCTTCTCAATGAATATGAGTTTGTCAAGCTTTCTCTCCTTCCTTTGTCTGGGCTTGTAGAGGATGAGGAAGAGGATGTTGCTCCGGTTGTTCCACCTAGCAACATGCGTGCTCGTCGCACCCCATCTAAAAATGTTAGTTCCTCTCAAGTGGAACCTCAAGTTGAAGCTCCAAAGAAGAAACACATCCTCAAGTCCATCTTTCAGAAAATGAACTGCTTCTTTGTTGACAAGCAAGACAAGGATTACAAGGCCTACAGAAAGCAGAAGCAATATAACCGCAACCAACGGGAGATTATGAAGAAGCTTGAGTTGCCTTTCCCTAAAAGTTTCGAGGAAGTTTCAGAAAAAATACATACAAGTCCAAGAACACTTATTGGCTTGGCGATGATGCCTCCTCTCTTGGTCCCTTTTGGCCGGGGAATCTTGATGCTTCGAGCTCCGGACAGGCCCCTTATGATGGTGAGGCTGCTAGAGATGATGACTTTGGCAACGACGGCTCCTTCGAGTGATCACCCGGGTGCGTCTCTTGTAGCGCCCCGACCCCAGAACTATACAGTGAAACGTTGTGTAACCGGTCATGCTACACAATCGAGGGTTACTGGGTTTACCAATCCCAGGCCAAAACTCATTGGCAGGTGTGCTCGGAATGGATCATCGGCACACAACACCTCGATCATGCCATAAGCTTAGACATCGCTTTCACGTATAGTAAAGAGACCAAGACTGCGGAACAACTGGCACTTCACAGACTCTACGACTCAAGAGATCATAGTTCAACTCATATATGAGAAAGATAACAAATGTCACAATCAGGGGTCACAGACCCATAATTACATCAAGCGGAAGCAATTATAGTTGTCTAACAACAAGATCCAAATTATGGCCTAAGAGGCCTACAATAACATATCCCAGCCAGCCTGTTCCGATACGTCAAAAGCTACCACCTGGGAACCCCAGACTACTCGTCGATGTCGATAAAGAACCCACCTTCCAGTCCGGTGGCGTCCTCCTCTGAAACAAATAATAATCAACAAAGCAAGGCTGAGTACGACGTACTCGCAAGAATTAGTAGGGCGATATAGGCCCGATGCTATTTGGCTTCAAAGCTGTAGGTAGTTAGTTTTGCAGAAAGCTAGTTTTCCTTTCGGGTAACACTAGGACTCATGGCACCGACTACTCAGAAGATTTTTCTCAAAGGGGATAAGATAGTAAAACTTTCTTCTTCGGGTCACCTTGCACCAGCAGTAACCAGCATTCACCACTCGTATCCACCAAGGCACTCCCTCGAATCTCCCTCGAGGAAATGAACCTTTACCACACGTTGATTATGCAACCTCTAGCTGCCATATCAATTAGGTTAAATGTTATCTATGATCTCATAATCTATTCCCAAGTTGTCCATAACCGCGGACACGGCTTTTCGAAAAGTTTAAGCCCTGCAGGGGTGTACTGTTTTTATCCATTGGTACCGTCCGACCCCTTGCCTGTACAATTAGCTCTCTTCCGGGGAAAGCCGGCAGGGCGGGCGCGGTTAAACCTTTACCTCGCATGAGACTATCCAAGGGTCATCGTGACGACAAGACAAGTTCAGTGCCTATTTCAACACCCTGCCCCGTCGCCACTCCTATCACCACCATCCTCATCACATCATCATCATCGTCATCATCATCACCGGCCACACACTCGCAAATGGAAAGCGCAAACTAGAGGACCCTTGGATACGCCCGCACAAGTTATTTAGTTAGTAAGGGGCCCATACCCCCACCGATGGTAGCACGCTAGATCTTGGTTCAAGAGATAAGAACTCGCACCTAGGGGCAGGAACGAGACAAAACACCATCCCCGATGGCAACTCATCCCAGCCATTCTTAGCAATTATTTATTAACACAAGTTTCCACCACTGTCCGAACATTCCATCATCTTCACATATATGGAAATAATCAACGGACATCTTAAGCATTCGACTACGCATGGCTAAGCATATCTAAGCATAACATACAACTGGCATTAATTATCTCAGGCCAACACATCAACCTATGGTTAATAGGAAGGGAAACAGATAATGGTTCAGGGAGCATGCAAGTTATAGGATTCTCTATCCACTGAGCAAAGTTGTTTCTAGAATCGAATGCAATATTATGGTGGAGAAAATAATTGTACTAATAGGATGAGATATGCACAGAAGGTTAGGTTAGCTCTTGCCTTGCTGGTAGTACTGGTCGCGTGGATCGTCGAGGTATTGTGGTGGAACCTCGACTCCTGAATCTACCGATACACAAACAATACAGAAAACGAAATAAATAACACGAATACAAGGTGCAATGCAAAATCATGATGAGATGGGAAAATTATGCACTGAAATCATATTGGGCATGCCCCACAAGTTAAATGGAACCCCTAAATTAAATATAGCAATTAACGGGTCAAAACTCCATGTTTAACATAGTGAATTGCATTATTATCCAAAATGTCAAGTACTGAATTATGGGTCCTAAATGCATGAAAATGACATTATTGAAGGGTCGCAGCATAGAAAACAAAAAAATTTCTTACGCAAAGATAGCGGAATAAACCCAACATCTAGATCTGATCTACGAGAGGTTGGTAGCAAGAAGGAGATCGAATCTCACCCTCGAAGAAAACTGTGAGTGTTTTGTCGAGGCAGGGGTTGGCTAGTCGATCCCCGCAACTAGACTCGTCTAGTCGCGAGGAGATGTATTATCCAAGCGCCGCACGAGCAACGCCTCCGAGAGATCCACACCTACAGCTCGATGAAGACTCCACGTTCTTGATCCCGCAAGAGGTGGTGGAGAGGCTCGAGATCAACAGCATGACGACGGTGGCGTGGTGTGTATGGTGGAGATCCGACAGGGCTTCGCCAAGCGGTGTCGGGGAGAGAGGAGGAGGAGGGGTGCGGCGGCTAGGCACCTTGGGGGGGAGCAAAGGGTGCGGCAGCCTCCCCTCAGCCCCTCCTTATATAGGCGGCCAAGGGGGATGCGCCCCACCCCTCCCAGGGCCGCGGCTAGGGGGGGAACTTGCCCCCCAAGCAAGCCCTAGGGTTTTGGCCGCCCCCCTCTTCTAGAAGCTTGGCCCGCATGGGCCCTTGAGGGCATGGTGCGGCTGGCCCATTAGGCTAGCCCACCACCCCTTAATACCATGTGGGCCCCATACTCCTATGGGCCCCACTTCTAGACCCCTCTAGAACCTTCAAGAACTTTCCGGTACTTTACCGATAAATTCCCGAACCATTTCAAACCTCCGGAAACCACTTTCCTTATATGAATCTTATTCTCCGGACCACTCCGGAACTCCTCGTGACGTCCGGGATCCTATCCGGGACTCCGAATCAATATTCTTTCTCACCATCATTTATCTCGAACCCTAACTACATCAAACGTTAAGTGTGTGACTCTGCGGGTTCGCGAATATGTCATATTAATAGTGGGACCGGGATGCCCATATTAATTCCTACATATTCGACGAAGTACTTTACCAGTCGAACCACAATGTCCGGGATTCAATTAATCCATATACGATTCCTTTTGTTTCATGATATATTACTTGTCCGAGATTTAATCCACTGATATCTACATATCTGATTAATCTCGTTACCGACAAGTTCTCTTTACTCGTTCCCATAGAATAGGATCCCTTATGACTAACCACTTAGTCATATGCTTGCAAGCATTTGGATGCTATACTACCGAGAGGGCCCAGAGATATCTATCCAACTGTTGGACAACAAATCCCAGTCTTGAAACATGCCACCCAACAACCTATCATCGGAGAACCTGAAAGCCACCTTTATAATCACCCAGTTACGAAGTGATGTTTGATGTCCACAAAGCACTCCTCCGACAAATGGGAGTGACATAATCTCATGGTCTAAGGAAACTATATTTGACATTTATTTAATTTGAGTCTTGTCCATTATATCATCACCCATGATACAAACTTCGTTTATTAAGTGATTAATAAATCCATGGTTAGGAAACATCTAACCATCACTTAATTAAACGAACTAGTCATAAGAGGAAAGACTAGGGACACATTACCGTTTATATTCCACACATGTATTTGTTTCCGCTTAATACATTTCTAGCATGGATATAAACATTTATCATGAACGGGAAATATGATTATCAATAACATTTATTATTGCCTCTTGGGCATATCTCCAACTGTCTCCCACTTGCACTAGAGTCAATAATCTAGTTTACATTTGTAGCAATCTAACACCCATGGCCTCTCGGTGTTGATCATGTTTTCCTCGTGGAAGAGGTTTAGTCAACGGGTCTGCAACATTCAGATCCGTATGCACCTTGCAAATCTCTATGTCACCATCCTTGACATTCTCACGCAAATTGTGATAGCGGCGCTTAATATGCTTGGTATTCTTGTGTGAAGTCGGGTCCTTTGCAAGAGCTATTGCACCTGTATTATCACAGTACAGGGCCAGAGGTCTTGACACACTCGGAACCACACTCAGCTCTGAGAGGAACTCCTTCATCTAAACTGCTTCACTTCCTACCGACGAGGCCGCAACATACTCCGCTTCTGTTGAAGATTTCGCCACCACGCTCTGCTTGGAACTCCTCCAACTCACAGCGCCACCATTCAGAATAAACACGTATCCGGACTGAGATTTAGAATCATCCGGATCTGTGTCCCAACTAGCATCGACGTAACTCCTTACGACGAGCTCTTGGTCACCTCCATATACGAGAAACATTTCCTTAGTTCTATTTAGATACTTAAGGATATTCTTGACAGCTGTCCAGTGTTCTACTCCTGGATCACTTTGGTACCTGCTAGTCAAACTTACAGCATGGCACACATCTGGTCTAGTACATAGCATGGCATACATGATAGAGCCTATCGCAGAGGCATAAGGAACATTGTTCATTATCTCTCTATCTTCTGCCGTAACAGGACTCTGAGTCTTACTCAGAACCTTTCCTTGCAACATTGGTAAGAACCCCTTCTTTGAATTTTCCATTCTGAACTTCTTCAGAACCTTGTCAAGGTATGTACTTTGTGAAAGCCCTATTAGGCGCTTTGACCTATCTCTGTAGATCTTTATGCCTAAAATGTACGCCGCTTCACCAAGGTCTTTCATTGAAAAACTCTTATTCAAATAAGACTTTACACTTTCAAGCAGTGTAACATCATTTCCAATCAATAATATGTCATCCACATATAGTATTAGAAATGCAACTGAACTCCCGCTCTCTTTCTTGTAAATACAGGCTTCTCCATAAGTTTGGACAAATCCAAACCCTTTGATCACTTCATCGAACCGGAGATTCCAACTCCGCGATGCTTGCTTCAGTCCATAGATGGATCGCTGAAGTTTGCATACCTTGTTAGCATCCTTTGGATCAACAAAAACTTCGGGCTGCACCATGTACAACTCTTCCTTAATATGACCATTAAGGAACGCGGTTTTCACATCCATTTGCCAAATTTCATAATCATAAAAAGCGGCAATTGCTAACATAATCCGAACAGATTTCAGCATCGCTACAGGTGAGAATGTCTCATCATAGTCAACTCCTTGAATTTGTCGGAAACCCTTTGCGACAAGTCGAGCTTTATACACGGTGACGTTTCCGTCAGCGTCTGTCTTTCTTTTGAATATCCATTTGTTCTCAATGGCCTTACGGTCATTCGGTAAGTCCACCAAAGTCCACACTTGGTTTTCATACATGGATTCCATTTCGGATTTCATGGCTCCTAGCCATTTATCGGAGTCTGGGCTCATCATTGCTTCCTCATAATTCGCAGGTTCATCATTGTCTAACAACATGACACTCATGACGGGGTTGTACCGTTCAGGGGCAGTACGTTCCCTCGTTGATCTGCGAGGTTCAATAGCAACTTTGACTGGGGCAGCATGATCAACATCATCTGCTCCTTCTTCAGGTGGCGATGGCTTTTCTGGAACAACTTCCAGTTCTGCCCTACTCGGCATCTCAAGAACAGGTTCGATAACCTTGTCAAGCTCTATTTTCCTCCCACTCACTTCTTTCGAGAGAAACTCCTTCTCTAGAAAGGAACCATTCTTGGCAACGAAAATCTTGCCTTCGGTTCTGTGGTAGAAGGTATACCCAATAGTTTCCTTAGGGTATCCAATGAAGACGCATTTTTCCGATTTGGGTTCGAGCTTATCAGGTTGAAGCTTTTTCACATAAGCATCGCAAGCCCAAACTTTTAGAAATGATAACTTTGGCTTCTTGCCAAACCATAACTCATATGGAGTCGTTTCAACGGATTTTGATGGAGCCCTATTTAAAGTGAATACGGCTGTCTCTAATGCATAGCTCCAAAATGATAGTGGCAGATCTGTGTGAGACATCATAGATCGCACCATATCCAATAAGGTTCGATTACGACGTTCAGACACACCATTACGCTGTGGTGTTCCGGGTGGCGTGAGTTGTGAAACAATTCCACACGTCTTTAAATGCATGCCAAACTCGTAACTCAAATATTCGCCTCCACGATCGGATCGAAGAAACTTTATTTTCTTGTTACGATGATTCTCGACTTCACTTTGAAATTCTTTGAACTTTTCGAACGTTTCAGACTTGTGTTTCATTAAGTAAATATACCCATATCTACTCAAATCATCGGTGAAGGTCAAGAAGTAACGATATCCACCGCGTGCTGCAACACTCATCGGACCACACACATCGGTATGTATGATTTCCAACAAGTCTGTTGCCCTCTCCATCGTGCCGGAGAAGGGTGTTCGAGTCATCTTACCCATAAGGCATGGTTCGCAAGTTTCAAATGATTCAAAATCAAGTGAATCCAAAAGTCCATCAGAATGGAGTTTCTTCATGCGCTTTACACCAATGTGACCCAAACGGCAGTGCCACAAATATGTGGTATTATCATCATTCACTTTGCATCTTTTGGCATCAATGTTATGAACATGTGTATCACTACTATCGAGATCCAATAGAAATAAACCATTCCTCTCAGGTGCATGACCATAAAAGGTATTATCCATATAAATCGAAATACCAAAGTTTTCAGACTTAAATGAATAACCGTCTCGCAATAAACAAGATCCAGATACAATGTTCATGCTTAACGCAGGCACATAATAACAATTATTAAGGTTTAAAACTAATACCGAAGGTAAATGCAGAGGGAGTGTGCCGACAACGATGACTTCAACTTTTGATCCATTTCCAACACGCATCGTCACCTCGTCCCTTGCCAAGCGTCGACTATTCCGCAGCTCTTGTTTCGAGTTACATATATTAGCAACCGAACCAGTATCAAATACCCAGGTGCTACTACGATCACTTGTTAAATACACATCAATAACTTGTATATCATATATACCTTGTTTGACGGTGCCAGACTTCTTGTCTGCCAGATACTTGGGGCAGTTCCGCTTCCAGTGACCAGTTCCCTTGCAGTAGAAGCACTCAGTATCAGACTTAGGGCCCTTCCTTGACTTCCTCGCAGGCACGGCAGCTCGCTTGCCGTCCTTCTTGAGGTGGTCTCTTTTGCCCTTTTTCTTGAAACTAGTAATCTTGTTGACAATCAACACTTGATGCTCCTTCTTGATTTCCACTTCCGCGGTCTTTAACATCGCGAAGAGCTCAGGAAGAGTTTTCTCCATTCCTTGCATGTTATAGTTCATCACAAAGCTTTTGTAGCTAGGTGGAAGTGACTGGAGAACACGGTCAATCCCCAACTCATTGGGAATCACAACACCCAGCTGCGCCAAGCGATCACCGTACCCAAACATCTTGAGCACGTGTTCACTGACGGAGCTGTTCTCTTCCATCATACAGCTAAAGAACTTAGAAGAGGCTTCATACCTCTCCACCTTGGCTTGAGTCTGAAACATAGCCTTTAGATCAACTATCATCTGATGAACGCCATGGTGCTCAAAACGCTTTTGAAGCTTAGGTCCTAAGCCGTACAACAGACCGCACTTAACTATCTCGTGGTCCTCAGAGCGGGCTGCCCAGACGTTCCTAACGTCTTCAGCCGCTCCCTCTGCTGGAGCCTCACCTAGCGGTGCATCTAGGACATACAGTTTCTTGGCAGCTTTGAGGATAATCTTTAGATTCATAAACCAATCTGAGAAATTGCTTCCATCGTCTTTCAGCTTGTCTTTCTCTAGGAACGCGTTAAAATTCATGGTGATGTTGGGAAGGGCCATTGATCTACAACATTATTTGCAAGGTGTTTAGACGATGTTCATGATAGATTGTTCGAGAAATAATCTAATTATAAAACGAACTCCCACTAAACTCAACATCTCTCTGGTTGTTTAGTGACACACGATCCAAAATCCACTACACCACAACCGATCATCACGTGAAGTGGTGTAGCTTCAAAAGGTGAACATCTCCATGTTGATCATATCATTCATATGACTCGTGTTTAGCCTTTCGACTCTTGTGTTCCGAGGCCATGTATGTACATGCTAGGCTCGTCAAGGAAATCGTAGTATTTCTGCATGTGCAAACTGGCTTGCACCCGTTGTATGTGAACGTAGAATCTATCACACCCGATCATCACGTGGTGCTTCAAAACGACGAACTTTGGCAACGGCGCATACTAGGGGAGAACACTTCTTGATATTAACGTGAAAGATCACCTTATCATGCTACCGTCGAGATTGTATCTAAGCATAAACCATAAGGTGCATAAAAGGATTAACATCACATGCAATTCAAAAATTGTGACATGGTATAGCCTTTTCTTGTGCCTTTGATCTCCATCTCTAAGACACCGGCATGATCTCCATCATCACCAGCTCGTGGCGCCATCACCATGATTGCCTCCACCAACTATTGCAACTACTACTATGGCTACCTTAGCAATAAAGTAAAGCAAATACATGGCGTTTTAAAGTGACACGCAGGTCATACAATAAATATGAGACAACCATAAGGCTCCTGCCGGTTGCCGTACTCATCGACATGCAAGTTGTGACAATTACAAAACATGATCATTGCATACAACACATAATCACATCTTGGGCTATACCACATCACAAACCGTGCAAAAACAAGTCAGACGTCCTCTACTTTGTTTATGCAATTTTTACGTGGCTTCTAATGGGTCATTAGATAGAACCGTTCTAATCTACGCAAAGCCACAACGGTGATAAAATAGTTGCTTATTTACTCATCCTTTTGAAAGGCCTTCCATTGAAAATTGCACCTTCACTAAAGCAAGAGAAACAGACACCCGCCAGCCACTTATGCAAAACAAGTTGCATGTCAGTCGTGGAACCGGTCTCTCGTATGTGGACGAGTAAGGTTGGTCCGGGCCGCTTCAATCTCACAGTACCGCAACGATGCAAAGTGCACGCTAGAAGGTAGCAACATCAATTATCAACGCCCACAACACTTGTGTCTAATCGCACCAACATCTACGAATAGATCTAGGCTCTGATACCACTGAAGGGTCGCAGAATAGAAAACAAAAAATTTTCCTACAAAAAAATAGCGGAATAAACCCAACATCTAGATCCGATCTACGAGAGGTTGGTAGCAAGAAGGAGATCGAATATCACCCTCGAAGAAAACCGTGAGTGTTTTGTCGAGGCAGAGGTTGGCTAGTCGATCCCCGCAACTAGATTCGTATAGTCTCGAGGAGATGTATTATCCAAGCGCCGCACGAGCAACGCCTTCGAGAGATCCACACGTACAGCTCGATGAAAACTCCATGTTCTTGATCCCGCAAGAGGTGGTGGAGAGGCTCGAGATCAATAGCACGACGACGGTGGCGTGGTGTGTATGGTGGAGATCCGACAGGGCTTCGCCAAGCGGTGTCGGGGAGAGAGGAGGAGGAGGGGTGCGGCTAGGGTTTGGAGGGGGGGGGGCGGCGGCTAGGCACCTTGGGGGGGAGCAAAGGGTGCGGAAGCCTCCCCTCAGCCCCTCCTTATATAGGCGGCCAAGGGGGCTGCGCCCCACCCCTCCTAGGGCCGGCGGCTAGGGGGGAACTTGCCCCCCAAGCAAGCCCTAGGGTTTTGGCCGCCCCCCCTCTTCTAGAAGCTTGGCCTGCATGGGCCCTTGAGGGCATGGTGCGGCTGGCCCATTAGGCTAGCCCACCACCCCTTAATACCATGTGGGCCCCATACTCCTATGGGCCCCACTTCTAGACCCCTCTAGAACCTTCTAGAACTTTCCGGTACTTTACCGATAAATTCCCGAACCATTCCAAACCTCCGGAAACCACTTTCCTTATATGAACCTTATTCTCCGGACCACTCCGGAACTCCTCGTGACGTCCGGGATCCTATCCGGGACTCTGAATCAATATTCTTTCTCACCATCATTTATCTCGAACCCTAACTACATCGAACGTTAAGTGTGTGACTCTGCGGGTTCGCAAATATGTCATATTAATAGCGGGACCGGGATGCCCATATTAATTTCTACATATTCGATGAAGTACTTTACCAGTCGAACCACAATGTCTGGGATTCAATTAATCCATATACGATTCCTTTTGTTTCACGATATATTACTTGTCCGAGATTTAATCCATTGATATCTCCATATCTGATTAATCTCGTTACCGAAAAGTTCTCTTTACTCGTTCCCATAGAATAGGATCCCTTATGACTAAACACTTAGTCATATGCTTGCAAGCGTTTGGATGCTATACTACCGAGAGGGTCCAGAGATATCTATCCAACTGTTTGACGAACAAATCCCAGTCTTGAAACATGCCACCCAACAACCTATCATCGGAGAACCTGAAAGCCACCTTTATAATCACCCAGTTACAAAGTGACGTTTGATGTCCACAAAGCACTCCTCCGACAAACGGGAGTGACATAATCTCATGGTCTAAGGAAACTATATTTGACATTTATTTAATTTGAGTCTTGTCCATTATATCATCACCCATGATACAAACTTCGTTTATTAAGTGATTCATAAATCTATGGTTAGGAAACATGTAACCATCACTTAATTAAACGAACTAGTCATAAGAGGAAAGACTAGGGACACATTACCGTTTATATTCCACACATGTATTTGTTTCCGCTTAATACATTTCTAGCATGGATATAAACATTTATCATGAACGGGAAATATGATTATCAATAACATTTATTATTGCCTCTTGGGCATATCTCCAACTATTATTAGATAGATATTGTCCTACTGATCATTTTGGTACTTCGTTTGCAATTTTCCGATTAACGATGAAGAAATGGTGATTTAAACGGTTATGCAATTTAAATCATTTTAACCAATTCGAAAATGACATCAACGTAAAAGTTATTTTCATACTGTGAAATTAATATGGCTAGATAGCATTTGTTTTGCTGGTCATTTTGGTATATCATTTGCAATTTTTGAATTAATATTCATCAAGTTATGATATTTTTAATAATTGATTTAATTCTGCCATTTTATTTATTTTTATTAAACAACACCAATATTAAATCTAAAATTCTCTAAAATTACATAAACTTGTAGATCATTGTTCACTGAACATTTTGAGAGCTTATTCATAATTTTTTGATGAGTAGAACTCAAGTTATGCAATTTCCAAAATTTGAATTAAATCTGCCATCTCTGTTTTTATTAAATACAGTCAATTTATTTTGGTCAATTAATTCTACCAATGGCACTAACAGATAGATAATTTCTTCCTGAGCGTTTTGGTATATTATTTGCATTTTTCTGATTAGTGGTTCAAAAGTTATGGAATTTTAAAGTTCAAATTCATTTTCTGCCATTTAATTAAATTCCAGAATTACTACCGAAACGTTTTTCACCGGGCGTGGGCTAGCCACAGAGGCTGACCGGCGGGACCCAATCCACGTGGGCATCCACGTTGGCCGAACGGCCCACGGGCAGGTTTGACCCGCGGGGAGGCCACGACCGGCGCGGCGCGGCGGTGACCGGCGGCATGCCGAACACGCATCCGTCGCGCGCGTGCGCTAGGGAGCCCGAGAGGGGTCGCATTCGGTTCTGCACGGCGAGGGGAGTCTAGTGGCGGCGGTGCGTGACCTAAAGGTCACCGAGGAGCCCCGGCGATGAGCTACGGCAGTGGCACGGTCTCGGTCTACGGCGTTACGGCGAACCAGAGGGAGGGCGAGAGGAAGAAAAGGTCCAGGAGGACCGTGTGCTCACCCTGAGCGCGTCTAGGTGCTCGGTGGTGAAGGGGAAGGTCGGCGGCGACGGCAAGCATGCTCGACGCCCGGCGGACGGAGAGGAAGAAGATGGGACCGTCGGCTCGATTTAGGGCGCCCCGGCCCGATTGCTTGGGCGAGGAAGAAGAGGGAGGCGAGGCGGAGCTCCTGGTGCGCTTCGATCTGCTCCGGGAGGCTTGTGTCGACGGCGGCATGCGGCGGCGGCTCGGTCAGTTGGCGGGCATGGCTCCGCTTGGTCTAGGGTTTCTGCAGGGGGAAGAAAAAGGAGGGGAGAGAGAGAGCACGTCGTGGGGGAGCTCCTTAACCTCCAGGGGGTCCAGGGAGCGAGGAGGAGCGCGGTGGAGGCCACGGTGGGGTGCGGCCATCGCGACAGTGGCATCACTGTGGCGCCAGGAAGAAGGAGGGAGGGAAGAGAGACTGACAGGGGTGGCCCACTATCATGATTTTATTATTTTTCCCTTTTTCAGAAATTCCAGTAGGGTTGTGGCATTTAATTCAGGCCCTTAAACATTTTGAAAAATTCTGGAAAACTTCACAGAGCCAATATATATTATTTGGAACCTGTGATAAAATTTACAACCCATTTGGAAAACATTTCATGTGGTAACATTTCAGAATTTGCTCTCTTGCATTTTAGGGCTTCATTCAAATATTTGCATTTGCCATTGCTTAAATTTGGCAACAATTATATTTGTAGTTGTTGGAACTTCCTGGACAAATATGAGAAATTAAATTGAGAGTTTGTTCACCATTCACATCATCATATTTGGTTTCTTAATTGTTGCTCCTTTATTTCATGTGAAGCAAATATGAATGAGGGATGCTATGATGCAAATGAGTTGCAAAAAGTGAAAATTTTACTCATATTTTCAGGTACCAAAAGTAGGGCTGTTACAACTCTACCCCCTTACAGGAATCTCGTCCCGAGATTCTAGGCTTGAGTGAAGAAGGCGGGGTATTCCTGACGAAGACTAGTTTCACGTTCCCAGGTTGCTTCGTCTTCAGAATGGTTAGACCACTGGATTTTGAGGAACTTGATGGATTTATTACGAGTCTTCCTTTCCGCTTCATCCAAGATGCGGACAGGATGCTCACGGTAAGTCAGATCCGCCTGAATGTCCAACTCTTCATGATTAACCCCACGAATAGGATCTTTGAAGCAACGACGGAGTTGAGAGACATGGAACACATCATGCACATCCGAGAAATTCTCTGGGAGCTCGAGCTGATAGGAGAGATCACCTCGCTTACCCAGGACAGTGAAAGGACCAACAAAACGAGGTGCCAATTTTCCCTTGATCCCGAAACGATGGACGCCTCGGAGGGGAGAGACTCGAAGATAGGCTTTGTCACCAATTTCATAGTGAACCTCCTAATGATGCTTATCATAATAACTCTTCTGCCTGGACTGAGCAACCTTCAGATTTGCTCGAATGACACGGACCTTTTCTTCTGCCTCATTGATCACGTCAGGACCGAAGAGTGACCTCTCTCCGGTTTCAGACCAATTGAGAGGAGTTCGGCATTTTCTCCCATAAAGGACCTCAAAGGGAGCCATTTGCAAACTGGCTTGGTAGCTATTGTTGTAGGAGAACTCGGCGAGGGGAAGGTATTTTTCCCAACCCTTGCCGAAGGAGATAACACAAGCCCGAAGCATATCCTCAAGAACTTGGTTCACCCTTTCAGGTTGGCCATCGGTTTGAGGGTGATAGGCGGTGCTGAAGTTGAGGCGGGTTCCCATAGCAGATTGGAAGCTCTGCCAGAATCTGGATACGAATCGGCTCCCACGGTCTGAGATGATCCTGAGTGGAACACCGTGGAGGGGAACAATGCGGGCAACATATAACTCGGCCAACTGCTTCACCGTTATGTCCTCATGTACGGGAAGGAAATGAGCTACCTTGGATAGACGATCGATGACTACCCAGATGGTAGTATTACCCTTTTGCGATCTTGGAAGGCCAGTAATGAAATCCATACCAACTTCATCCCATTTCCACTCGGGAATGGCTATGGGGCGAAGGGTACCAGCTGGCCTTTGATGTTCAGCCTTCACTCGGCGACAGACGTCGCATTCTGCAACATACTCGGCGATCTTGTGCTTCATGCAAGACCACCAGAATTGAGGGCGAAGATCTTGGTACATTTTGGTGCTACCCAGATGAATAGAGATGGGTGACTCGTGAGCTTCCGAGAGGATCAACTCTTTTGTGTTTCCACTCTTGGGCACCACTAAACGGTCACCGAAATAGACAACACGATTGTCAACGACCGAGAAACAGTTTGCCTTCCCATTATCTATCTTCTCTTTGATCTCTAGAATTTCAGTATCATTTTGCTGGGCGGCCTTGATATCATCCTCGAGAGTTGATTTGATCTCGAGGTTAGCCAAATATCCGGAGGGAACAATCTCCAGATTCAAACGTGCGAATTCTTCATGAAGAGCGGGCTGAGCTCGCTCAACCATCAGGGTGTTGCAATAAGACTTGCGACTCAGCGCATCGGCAACCACATTTGCCTTGCCAGGCTGGTAATTGAGGGTCACATCATAGTCTTTGATCAACTCCAACCATCTTCTCCGTCGGAGATTCAGATCGGGCTGGGTGAAGAGATACTTCAGACTTTGATGATCCGAGAAGATCTCGCAATGGTTGCCCAACAGGTAGGGTCTCCACTGCTTCAGAGCATGAACTACGACAGCAAGCTCTAGATCATGAGTTGGATAGTTGAGTTCATGCGGTTTGAGTTGGCGGGAGGCATAGGCTACGACATGGCCTTCTTGCATCAAAACACAGCCCAAGCCTTGGAGGGATGCATCACAATAGACAACAAAGTCTTTGGCGGTATCGGGAAGGACAAGCACCGGTGTGGTAGTGAGCTTGACCTTGAGAGTTTGGAAACTCTCTTTAGCTTTGTCTGACCACACAAACTGTTTGTTCTTCTTGAGTAGGTCAGTCAAGGCTTTGGCTATTTTGGAAAAGCCCTCGATGAACCGGCGGTAATAACCCGCCAACCCAAGGAAGCTTCGGATATCTTTGACGGACTTGGGACTTGGCCAATCCAGGATTGACTGAATCTTGTCAGGTATAACCGCTACTCCAGCAGCTGATACCACATGACCAAGGAAGATGAGCTCCTGTAGCCAAAACTCGCACTTAGAGAACTTGGCATAGAGACGATGATCACGAAGCTTGGTCAGAACTAGCCGAAGATGCTCAGCATGTTCTTCTTCAGTTTTGGAGTAGACAAGGATGTCATCAATGTAAATTATGACGAACTTGTCGAGATACTCGTGGAAGATGGAGTTCATCAGCCTCATGAATGTAGCCGAAGCATTTGTGAGGCCGAAAGACATGACGGTGTACTCATATAACCCATAACGGGTAGTGAAAGCCGTCTTTGGAATATCCTCCTTTCTGATTTTTATCTGATGGTAGCCTGACCTTAGATCCATCTTGGAGAATACCTTTGCACCAGCTAGCTGATCGAACGGGTCATTCATTCTGGGAATAGGATATTTGTTCTTGATGGTCACCGCATTCAGAGGGCGGTAATCAACAACCAAGCGAGGAACATTTGTATCCCTCTTCTTGACAAAGATGACCGGGCAGCCCCAAGGTAAGCTACTCGGACGGATGAATTCTTTTTCTAGCAGCTCATCAAGTTGCTTCTTTAGTTCAGTTAGCTCTTCCGTTGGCATACGGTAGGGCCTTTTGGAAATTGGGGCAGTTCCCGGAACCAATTCAATGACAAATTCCACACTTCGATCAGGTGGCATGCCAGGTAATTCTTCTGGAAAGACGTCGCAGAAGTCACACACCACGGCAACCTCATGCATTTCAGGCGGTGTGGTGCCTTCCAAGAAACACAGGCTGATTTCCGGGGATAGAGGGTTGGCAGCGGATGGGGTTGCGGACGAAGGGGACCAGTAACTTACTAGCCCGACAGTTGGGTGGACCACTGTGACCGACTTGGCAGCACAATTCAAGTTAGCATGATATTTGACTAGCCAGTCCATACCCAAAATGACATCTATACCATCTGCCTTCAGGGCTATCAGCTGGAAAGGGAAAGACCAATAGCCTATAGTAATCTGGACGTCCGGAGCTATCCAGTCAGTTCGCCAACTAGAACCTGGTGTTTTAACCACTAGAGGGTTGTCCATGTTTACGAACGGTATCTGATAGTTGTGTGCATATGCTATGGACATGAATGAATGCGATGCTCCAGAATCAAACAAGACTGAAGCTGGATGATCATTAATTCGAAGCGTACCCATGAGAACACCGGGGTCCTCTTCAGCTTCTTCGGCAGAGAGGTGGTTCAGGCGGCCACGACTAGTACTCATAGCCTTGGCTGCGGGTGTAGAGGGTGCTGGCACAGGTGTTGCGGTAGCAGGTGCCTTCCCAGGGCAGTCCCTTGAGTAGTGACCGGGCTGGCCACAGCTGTAGCAGGTGAGCCTCGGCGGTGCAGGAAACTAAGGGCGGAAACCATTTCCAGCCGCACCCAAGGTCGAGGTAGCTGGGCGAGGCGGGGGTGGCTTGAACCCTGAAGACTTTGGTGCGAAGGGCGCCTTGGGCACAGCGCTGTAGGGCACAAATACCCGGCGCTTCTTGCCCTTAGAAGAAGAGGAGCCCTGGTGGTCCCCCTGCGAAGGCCTCTTGGAAACCTCCAGTTCCTTCCTACCCTGCTCCAGAGTGACAGCAAGGTTGTACAGCTCCTGGTAAGACTGGAACTTGAAGGGCAGCAATTCATGACGGAGTCGCGGAGTCAGTCCCTTGCAGAACAGATACTGCTTGTCTTCATCATTGTTCACGTCCCGAAGGGCGTAACGAGAGAGGTGGTTGAACTCACGCAGAGTCATGCGGAAGGTCTTGATTTGAAGAAATGGGACACAGAGTCCGTGCCGGGTTCTTTGCCAGCTTGTTGATGTAGCGCTTTGCCGAGTTGTAGATGTAGATGTTGCCGGGTTGTCGTTGTAGATTTTGCCGAGTTGTCGATGTAGACGTTGACGAGTCGTCGATGCCGGCTTCGCTCGCCGACTTGTTAATGCCGGCTTCTCCTGCCGACTTGTCAATGCCGGCTTCTCCTGCCGACTTGTCAATGCCGGCTTCTCATGCCGACTTGTCAATGCCGGCTTCTCCTGCCGACTTGTCAATGCCGGCTTCTCCTGTCGAGTTGTTAATGCCGACTTCTCCTGTCGACTTGTTAGTGCTGGCTTCTCTTGCCGACTTGTGTGACTTTGCTCGAGTTTGTTTATACCGGTATACATGTAGCCCCCGAGTGCCGGGTCGTTTGCCTGCGACGACTCGGGACTCCTTGGTGTATAACTCATTTTCTTGAGATTTTGAACGGTCTAGCCCCCGAGTGCCGGGTTGTTTGCCTGCAGCAACTCGGGACTCCTTTTGAGGTACCTGAAATAAAATTTTATATGCATTATACCGTTCGTGACGTATGAAAAGAATTAAATAAATATTACAACGATTTGATTTATTTGTGTTCAAGTGATTAATCGTTCGACTCGACTAAGTAGGCTTTCGTGGCGACTTTTTTCATGCAAATATGAGTTGCTCTGTCGACAAAGGCCTCTGTGCTTCAGAGTCGATCTGCATTGTTCATATGCACTACTTGGTCTATTGCGTTTCGCATCTGACTTAGTAAAGAAACGAACGTCCATCTCCTGAGCCAGGATACCTATGTTTGGACCGCGCATCTGGCAGCTTGTCCTCTTTGGCAACCATAACTCAGAAGAATTAATAGCCCCCGAGTTTAACTCGAAGGTGTTAACTTTATTTAACTGACTGGAAAAATAAATATATGAAAAAATAGTAAAAGATGACTTAGCTTTTTTTTTTTGTAGTCGACGTTCGGAAGCCGCGGACCGCCGGTCGCCTTGGTGGTAGTCGGAGATGGTCGGCCAGTGTACGCATGCACTAGCCTGGGCTGCTCCCTTTTTTTCTTTCTTTCGGCAACTCGTACTAGTACTAGCAGCACCCGGTTTGCACTTTCTTTTCTTCTTTCACGTGAAATCTCCATGTGGTGCGTAGCAAGCTAGCAAGTCAATTTGCTTTTTTCCTTCCTCTGATTAGCTTCCTCAATCCTTGTACGAGTCCACAGGTAGTACTCCACGCTGGTGGCAGTTTTTTATTTTCTTCACATCGTAATCAACTTGATGACTTCTCGGACTTGTATCCTGGCCGGTTTCTCTTGAATTTTTTCTTGAAGCGAACTCCGTGTCAGAGCCGAACTATAGTCGCGTAGATGATCTTTGCATCCGAGTCCTGCTTGAGTGTAGTTGAGGATGTTTTCTACAAACAAACCCACGCGGACGCGGAGTTGTCCTGGAAGCCAGTGCGGACACGGAAGTCGATCTCGGGAGTCGGCCGTGACGTTGGAGGCCGGCGCGGACGCACGCGAGGGACAAAGTTGATGTCGAGCCCCCACGGCCGCGTTGATGAAGAACTTCAGGCGTCCGAGTTGCTTGACCGATGTGGTGATGAACTCGCCGTCGTCGTTGATGAAGATTGGTCCCATCGAGTTGTGAATCCACGCGCACTTATCCCCACGGTGGGCGCCAATGTCGATGGATTAGATCAACGGTGAAGATACGGGACTATGTACGCGCGGGCATCATCGATGTGGGTTAGTAGACGAACGCACGGGAGAAAGGATTTATACGCTTCGGGGACCCGGGAAACTCATCTGGTATATCTCCTACGTGCTGTTTATGGCTAGGTATTATCCTCTCATGGGCTGGAAGTCGCCGATGAGGCGGGCTCCTCTTGTCTAGATATGTCTAGGCTTTGTGTGTCTGTCGGGTCTGTCTATGGCCTTGCCTCTTGGTGCGCATTTTGCCCCCTCCTTATAAAGGTGGAGGAGCCGGCATTACAGATAGAGTCCCTCTTAGGGACTCGCTAATCTAATACAAGTCGGTAAGGTGTGAGTCCTTTTCCTATTATGACTGGAGTCGGCTTGCTGGGCTTCCTCCTGATGGGCCTTGTTAGTACTCCTTACGGGTACCCGTGTCCCATATCCACGACACACGCCCATAAGCTTATACGTCCATGCGTCCCTAGGTCAGCTCCAGGAACTCCCTCCTTTTCAAGTCCATGATTGGCCGGGGAATGTAAGCCGCACGGAAGGCAGTGCGGAATTCGGTCCAAGTGAAAGTATGGCCAGCCGCAACCATGGACACATGGCTTTCCCACCAGGACCCTGCGGCTCCAGTCAGCAGGTAGGTGGCAAAGTTCACTTGTTCCGCCATCGGAACATGCAAGGCGGTGAACTTGCGCTCAAGAGCACGAAGCCAATCATCAGCATCCAGGGGCTCTTTGGCATAAGCGAAAGTGGGAGGCTGGGACTTCAGGAATTCAGTGAGGGTGCTGCATTCAGTGTTCCTGCGTGCACCCTGCTGCACCAACTGCGCGAGCAGATTCTCGTTGCGCACGCAGCCCTCTTCAATAATCATCAAAACCTCCGCCATAGTGGGTGGCGGCGGTGGGTCAAGATTGCTGCTTTCACCACGACAGGTAGGAGCCATTCTGGAGATATGAACAAGGACACAGTTAGTATCTCTCTCCGAAATGGATAGGAATCAAGTAAGCGCTTAGACCCGAACAAGCGAAAACAAATGGCAATAATTTAGCAAGATTGAGCGAGGAAGAACAGGTATCATCACATCAACATGGCAGGGAAACAATTGTACTCGACAACACAAGCCAGTCGGAATAAAACCGATTAGGTGGTTCAGATACGAGCTTACAAATGCCTTAGTCTGCATTACACGAATGGAAATTACTGATGATACAAGTCTTTTAGTTCGATACAACAATTAGAATCAGAAATGCAACCAATACAGATAGTGTGTATCTTGCTCATCACCCAGGAAGGCAAGGATACGATACAAGGTACCCGTAGATACCGGTCTCCTAGAAGTACTGGGCACTCGCCGGGAGACGCACAGAGCGAGTGCGGAAACGGCGGGCACTCGCTGGCTGGCGGGAGGCGTGTGGACGTCGCCATCGGTGTCTCGAGTAGGTCCACGTGGTGGAATGGTGCCACCCACTCTCAGGCTGCTCATGTAGTTGGGCAGCTCCATCGGTAGCGGCGAGAGGAGATCTGGGGGAAGTATCCCGGCATGGACATAAGGCTCCAAGGCCATCAGAGTGCTCCGGTGACTATCACGAGCAGCCACCGTGTATAGGTACCACTGACGGGCATGAAGGTCCAACGCCCTAACCATCTCGATAAGAGCTCGGTGGCCGTGGTCTGGCTCGGTCGCTGGGTCGGAGTACCTAGCAGCATAGCAGCCCTCCAGACCGACCTCAGCAGCTGGAAAGTGATAGAAATCCAAGATAGGGTTAGCTAGGTAGTCACAGTCTCCGCGATACACGGAGAGGCTGTTGAACGCAGCCTCCTGAACAGCCTGCTCCACGGTCATGCCCACACCTACACTCTGGTACTGGACTCCGTCGCCATCCGAAGTCAGGACACGGGCCTCGCAGAAGAACTGCCCCTGTCCGTATGGCATGTGCTCCTCATACACCATGTACTCGGGGTACCAAGGGCAACCCTGGCTGGCTAAGGCAGCAGCAAACAAGGCGGGGAACCCGCGGACACCCTCACAGCGAGTCAGACAGACAACAAGTCCCGAACACGTCATCTGTAGCAACAATAGAACAGTTCAACAGTTAGGAACGGAATTGAGACTCATGAATTAATCTAGACGGTAAGAACCCAACCCCGATGAACCTTAAACTTCGACCCAACTTCAAGACAAATAGAGGTAAGGTGACTCAGAGTTAGAGCGAATTGGGTAAGAAGTAAAAAGAATCCTAAGAAGGTTTTCACAACTCATTTTTAGGTTATAAATAATTTTCAACTAGACTCGACATCGACCAATAGAACGGGTTTCCTACAGGCAGTACTGCTCTGATACCAATTTGTAGCACCCCGACCGCAGAACTATACAGTGAAACGTTCTGTAACCAGTCATGCTACACAATCGAGGGTTACTAGGTTTACCAATCCCAGGCCAAAACTCATTGGCAGGTGTGCTCGGAATGGATCATCGGCACACAACACCTCGATCATGCCATAAGCTCAGACATCGCTTTCACGTATAGTAAAGAGACAAAGACTGCGGAACAACTGGCACATCACAGACTCTATGACACAAGAGATCATAGTTCAACTCATATATGAGAAAGATAGCAAAAGTCACAATTAGAGGTCACAGACCCATCATTACATCAAGCGGAAGCAAATATAGTTGTCTAACAACAAGATCCAAATTATGGCCTAAGAGGCCTACAATAACATATCCCAGCCAGCCTGTTCCGAGACGTCCCAAGCTGCCACCTGGGAACCCCAGCCTACTCGTCGATGTCGATAAAGAACCCACCTTCCAGTTCGGTGGCGCCCTCCTCTGAAACAAATAATAATCAACAAAGCAAGGCTGAGTACGACGTACTCGCAAGAATTAGTAGGGCGATATAGGCCCGATGCTGTTTGGCTTCAAAGCTATAAGTAGTTGGTTTTGCAGAAAGCTAGTTTTCCTTTCGGGTAACACTAGGACTCATGGCACCGACTACTCAGAAGGTTTTTCTCAAAGGGGATAAGATGGTAAAACTTTCTTTCTTCGGGTCACCTCGCACCAGCAATAACCAGCATTCACCACTCGTATGCACAAAGGCACTCCCTCGAATCACCCTCGAGGAAATAAACCTTTACCACATGTTGATTATGCAACCTCTAGCTGCCATATCAATTAGGTTAAATGTTATCTATGATCTCATAATCTATTCCCAAGTTGTCCATAACCGCGGACACGGCTTTTCGAAAAGATTAAACCCTGCAGGGGTGTACTGTTTTTATCCATTGGTACCGTCCGACCCCTTGCCTGTACAATTAGCTCTCTTCCGCGGAAAGCCGGCAGGGGGGCGCGGTTAAACCTTTACCTCGCATGAGACTATCCAAGGGTCATCGTGGCAACGGGATAAGTTCAGTGCCTATTTCAACACCCTGCCCCATCGCCACTCCTATCACCACCATCGTCATCAACATTCATCATCATCATCACCATCACCGACCACACACTTGCAAATGGAAAGCGCAAACTAGAGGACCCTTGGATACGCCCGCACAAGTTATTCAGTTAGTAAGGGGCCCATACCCCCACCGTTGGTAGCACGCTAGATGTTGGTTCAAGAGATAAGAACTCGCACCTAGGGGCAGGAACAAGACAAAACACCATCCCCGATGGCAACTCATCCCAGCCACTCTTAGCAATTACTTATTAACACAAGTGTCCACCACTGTCCGAACAATCCATCATCTTCACATATATGGAAATAATCAACGGACATCTTAAGCATTCGACTACGCATGGCTAAGCATATCTAAGCATAACATACAACTAACATTAATTATCTCAGGCCAACACATCAACCTATGGTTAATAGGAAGGGAAACAGATAATGGTTCAGGGAGCATGCAAGTTATAGGATTCTCTATCCACTGAACAAAAGTTGTTGCTAGAATCGAATGCAATATTATGGTGGAGAAAATAATTGTACTAATAGGATGAGATATGCATAGAAGGTTAGGTTAGCTCTTGCCTTCCAGATAGTACTGGGCGCGTTGATCGTCGAGGTATTGTGGTGGAACCTCGACTCCTGAATCTAACGAAACACAACAATAACAGGAAACGAAATAAATAACACGAATACAAAGGTGCAATGCACAATCATGATGAGATGGTCAAATTATGCACTGAAATCATATTGGGCATGTCCCACAAGTTAAATGGAACCCCTAAAATAAATATTGCAAGTAACGGGTCAAAACTCCATATTTAACTTAGTGAATTGCGTTATTATCCAAAATGTCCAGTACTGAAATATGGGGTCTACATGCATGAAAATGACATTATTAGATAGGTATTATCCTACTGATCAGTTTGGTACTTCGTTTGCAATTTTCTGATTAATGATGAAGAAATGGTGATTTAAACGGTTATGCAATTTAAATCATTTTAACCAATTCGAAAATGACATCCAAGTAAAAGTCATTTTCATACGGTGAAATTAACATGGCTAGATAGCATTTGTTTTGCTGGTCATTTTGGTATATCATTTGCAATTTTTGAATTAATATTCATCAAGTTATGATATTGTTAATAATTGATTTAATTCTGCCATTTTATCTATTTTTATTAAGCAGCACCAATATTACTTCTAAAATTCCCTCAAATTACATAAACTTGTAGATCATTGTTCACTGAAAATTTTGAGAGCTTGTTCATAATTTTTGGATGAGTAGAACTCAAGTTATGCAATTTCCAAAATTTGAATTAAATCTGGCATCTCTGTTTTTATTAAATAAAGGCATTTTATTTTGGTCAATTAATTCTACCAATGGCAGTAACAGATGGACATTTTCTTCCTGAGCATTTTGGTATATTATTTTCATTTTTTGGACTTATGGTTCAAAAGATATGCAATTTCAAAGTTCAAATCAATTTCTGCCTTTTAACTAAATTTCAGAATTTGTCACCGAAACGTTTTTCCACCCGAGGCGGGCTAGCCACAGAGGCTGACAGCCCGGGCCCAAGCCACGCTGGCGTCCACGTGGGCGAGCTGGCCCGCGTCGGGTTTGACCCGGGCGCGGGGATGCCACGGCCGGCATCGCGCGGCGGTGACCGGCGGCAACGGCGAGGACGAATCCGTCGCGTGAGGACGCGTACGGCCTAGCTACGGGGCGCGCTAGATGCGGCCTTCTACGGGGAGCCCAGAACGGGCGGCGCCGCCACGTGACGGTCACCAGAACGACGTGCACGACGGAGACAGGCGGCGGCCGACGGCGACGAGCATGAACACTAGGATCTAGGGGAGAAGAAGAGGATGGGGAGGTCCGGGAGAGTCGCCTGCTCACCCTGAGTCCGGTGGTGCTGACGGCGAGGACGGAGAGGGAAGGGGACGGCGGATATGCGTGGGAGACGGCGGCAGCAGAGCCAGAGAGGATTAAGACGACGGCGTCGATCCGGGGCTCCGAGCTCCGATTGCTGCTAACCGAAGGACGTAGACGACGAGGCGAGGACGATGGCGAGCTCAGCTGGTCCCGGGGAGGCTCCTGTCATCGGCGATGCGGCAGCGGCGTCCAGTTAGTTCACGGCCATGGCGGGTTGGCGGCTAGGGTTTCTGCACAGGGGGAAAAGGAGGGGGAGGAGGAGCAGCTCGTCGAGGGGGTCCTCCTTATGCTCCAGGGGGGCCAGCGCGTGAGGGAGCAGCGAGGAGGAGGCCACGGCGGCAAGGTGGGGCGCGGCCATGGCGCCAGGGTTCCCCTTGTCGCCATAGTGAGGGATGACAGGTGGGTCCCCTGTCAGGGATTTCCCATTTTTATTTTTCCAGAAATTCCTGTAGGGTTTAGGTATTTAATTGAGGCCCTTAATTAATTTTAGAAATTCTGGAAAATTTTACATAGCCATAATATATTATTTGGAACCTGTGGTAAAATTTGCAGCCCATTTGGAAAATATCTCGTGTTAATATTTCAGAAGTTGCTCTCTTGCATTTTGGGTTTTATTAAAAGATTTGAATTTGCAATTGCATTCAAATCTTGCAACAAGCACATTTTAATTTATTAGAACTTCCTGGACAAATATAAGAAATTAAATTGAGAGTTTGTTCACCATTCACATCATCATATTTGGTTTCTTAATTGTTGCTCCTTTATTTCATGTGAAGCAAATATGAATGAGGGATGCCATGATGCAAATGAGATGCAAGAAGTGAAAATTTTACTCATATTTTCAGGTACCAAAAGTGGGGTTGTTACATCAGCCCCTTACTCGATTCCTTACCTAGTGAGAAACACCCAGTTCTTGGGACAGTTCTCCGACATCTGGCACGCCAGGTAGGGGGCTGAGGCGCATCTTCAACCTCGACACAGCCATGGCCGGCTCTCGCGCCGAACGTCTCGCTCGCCGGACGGCCAGCGCCGCCACCGCTCCTGCTGGCAACCCGCGCGGCCGCCCGCGCGGAAGCGCTGCTCTGGAGCGCCACGTCGACCCCGAGCCCCGCGTCGAGCATCCAGAGGACAACAACGACCACCACGCCGAGGACGACCTCGGCGAAGAGGAAGCTTCCTCCCTGCACCCGTCGCGGGACTGCGCTGCCTCCTCGCTGGGCCGCCCTGCGCCCAGCCCAGCAACTGCGCTTCTCATGGCACAGCAGCTGCTGCAGTACTGCCCCACGCCAGAGGCTCAAGAAGCCTGGCTCAACCGCCTCTCCGAGCTCGTCGGCGCCGCTCGCGTCGCCGCTCCTGCACCGTCTCGTTCGCTGGTTCCCTTTGCGCGCATGGGGGACGTGGCGCACGGCGCACCTCCTGCACCCCCTCTTCATCCCGCACCCGCTCCAGCTCCACCAGTTCCACCGCAACCTGCTCCAGCGGGGGCTCTCCTTGTGACAACCACGCTGCATCACACGCATCGTCGCCGCATGACTGCCAAGTCGTGCAGCGAGCCCCGGAGGACGCACGCAGTGAGCATCGAGCACGGGCAGAATCGCCACAACCGCGCCATCCAGGACGTCGCCACCGCGGGGCGCCACCTCCGCGCCACCCTCGCCAATGGCGTGGTCACTTATGGCACGACGGCTGTGTTCACTCGCAGCCTCCGTCGCGTCGTCTGGCCGGTCAAGTTCAAGCCGGATCTTCCTCCGCGCTACGACGGCAAGAACAACCCCCTAGAGTTCCTACAGCTCTACACTTTGGCCATCCAGGCCGCGGGGGCGACGACAGAGTCATGGTGAACTGGTTCCCCATGGCCCTCAAGGACTCCGCGTCCTCGTGGCTCACGAACCTCCCCGCTGAGTCCATCAACACCTGGGAGGATCTCTGCCGGTGCTTCGTCGCGAACTTCAAGGGCACGTACGAGCGCGGCCTCACGTACAACAACCTCCGCGGCGTACACCAGAAGCCTGGCGAGACCCTACACAAGTACATCCAGTGCTTCAGCCAGGTGCGCAACAAGATCCCCAACGCCACCGACGCGCAGGTCATTTCGGCCTTCCAGGCTGGAGTCACGGACGTGCGGATGCTCGAGAAGCTTGGCATCCACGACAACATCACCACCGTCGTCAAAGCTCTTCGACATGGCGGACAAGTGCTCCAAGGCTGAGGAGGGCCGCTTGTTCGTCAAGAACGAGCCAGGGGACCCTGCCAAGGGATCCAAGAAGAAGAAATCCACCGAGAAGCGCAAGACCACTGCGGTCCTCGCAGCTGAACCTGACGCCAAGCAGCCTCGCGCTGCCGCTCCAGCCGCGGGCCCCGAGAAGAAAGATGATCGCCCCTTCTGCGTCTACCACAATAGGCATTCCCATGCCACCGAGGACTGCTATGACCTCAAGAGGCTTCGCGAGGCTCGCGAGGCTCGCGAGCGGTAGCAAGGTCGCGGCGGCCGCGGGGGGCGACGCTGGAACAACAACAACTATGACGACGACTACCAGCAGAAACCTCAGGCCAACGCCGTCCAGCCTACGAACGACAACCTCCCCGCCGAGACTCCTGAGGGCTACCAGGTGCCTCGCGGGGCCACTTGCATCCTCGGCGGGGCTCAGGCCCCCAGCTCCAACCGCCACTTCAAGCAACTCGCTCGCGAGATCGCGGTAGCGCTTCCCGGGGTTGAGGCCTCCAGGCCCCTCAAGTGGTCCCAGTACCCCATCACCTTCAACTCCAGCGACCACCCCAAGTCCACTTCGACTGTTGGCACCATCCCACTGGTCTGCACCCCCACCATCAACAACATCGCAGTCTCTAAGACGCTCATCGATGGGGGTGCAGGCCTCAACGTCATCTCTGCTGAGACCTTCGAGAAGCTTCAGGTGCCTTACGAGCGGCTCATGCCCACCAGGCCCTTCTCGGGGGTGACAGAGGGTCTCACGACCCCTTTGGGGCAAGTGAGGCTCGCGGTCACCTTCGGTACGCAAGCCAACTACCGCACCGAGCTGATCGACTTCGACGTCCCGCACATCGGCCTTCCCTACAACGCCATCCTCGGCTACCCCGCCCTCGCGAAGTTCATGGCGGTGACCCACCACGCCTACAACCTCGTGAAGCTTCCTGGCTCGGGTGGCACCATCGTCATCCGCGGCATGGTCTCAGACGCTCTGTACGCTGCGCAAGCGGCCTACAAGGCTGCCGCGGTGGCGTCCCCCGCTGACGAGGATGACGAACCCCTCCCGAGGCCCCCCGCGAAGAAGAAGCAGTTGTTCTCTCAGGAGAAGGCCGCGACGAAGCAGGTGCCTCTTGAGGCAAACGGCTCGGGGGCTAGCATCACCATCGGTGCCAACTTGCCACCCAAATAGGAAAGCGCGCTCGTCGCCTTCCTCAGGGCAAACTCTGACATGTTCGCATGGACACCGTCAGATATGTCCGGAGTACCGAGGGAGTTGATCGAGCACCACCTAGCTGTGTGTCCAAACGCATGCCCCGTGAAGCAAAAGGCACAGCGCCAGGCGCCAGAGAAGCAAGAGTTCATCGTTCAAGAAGTAGAGAAGTTGAAGAAAGCTAGCATCATCAAAGAATTTGTCCATCCCACTTGGCTCTCCAATGGTGTGGTCGTCCCCAAGCACACCGGAGGAAGCCGCCTCTGCATCGACTTCACCGACCTCAACAAAGCTTGCCCCAAGGACCCTTATCCCCTCCCGAGGATCGACCAGATCATGGACTCCACTGCCGGCTGCGAACTCCTCTATTTTCTGGATGCCTTCTCAGGCTATCACCAGATCAAGATGGCGAAGGAGGACGAGGAGAAGACAGCATTTCTCACCCATTGTGGTGTGTTTTGCTACGTCTGCATGCCTTTCGGCCTGAAAAATGCTAGTGCCACTTTCCAGCGCCTCATGAGGATCGCCTTGGGGGCTCAAATGGGAAGGAATGCAGAGGCCTACGTCGACGACATCGTTGTCAAGACCCGTGAGAAGGACACGCTCATCAAGGACCTCGAGGAGACCTTTACCAACCTGCGCAAGGTAAACATCAAGCTGAACCCCGCCAAGTGTGTCTTCGGGGTCCCTTCAGGCAAACTCCTCGGGTTCCTGGTGTCTCATCATGGCATCGAAGAAAATCCCGACAAGATCAGGGCCATAGAAGAGATGCAGCCTCCTCTTCGCCTCAAGGGCATGTAGTGCTTAGCGGGATCTATGCCCAGCCTTGGCCGGTTCATCTCCAAGTTCGGCAAGAGGGCGCTGCCGTTTTTTAAGATCATGAAGAGGTCCGGTCCTTTCAAGTAGACCCCTGAAGCGGCAAAGGCCTTCGAGGACCTAAAGAAGTATCTGGTGAGCCCACCCATCATGGTTTCCCCACGCCCTCGCGAGCCTCTGAAGCTGTATCTTGCAGCCACTCCTCAGATGGCAAGCGCGGTCTTGGTGGCTGAAAGGGAAGAGCCAGTCCTCGCCAAGCAGAGCTCCGCCTCGCCAAGCCCAGAACTCCACGACAAGGAAGCAGCCTCGTCAAGCCTCCAGCCTCATGCCGAGCCTCTACAAGTGGGGCCTCAAGAGAACCTCGACAAGGACTCCACCGAGCCTCGAAAGGAGCCAACCGCTACCACGTCAACAACCACCCTCGTCGAGCATCCCGTGTACTTCGTCAGCACAGTGATGCGGGACGCTCGCGAGCGCTACCCCATGCAGTAGAAGCTCCTTTTCTCACTCCTCAGTGCCTCCAGGAAGCTGCGCCACTACTTCCAGGGTCACCCCATCAAGGTGGTCACCTTGTACCCCCTGGAGCAAGTCCTACGCAACCCAAACGCAACAGATCGCATCGCAAGCTGGGGCATCGACCTGCAACCCTTCGAGCTGGAGTTTGACACCACAATGGTCATCAAGGGCAGGGCGTTGTCTGATTTCATGGCTGAATGGATGGACACGCGTGAAGAAGAGCCTCAAGGGGAAGAAGCTACAGCCTCTGGAGGGACGGAGCCCAGCTACTAGACCATGCACTTCGACGGCGCCTTCGCGGCCCGGAGTGCAGGGGCTGGCGCTGTCCTGACCTCACCAACAGGCGACAAGCTCTACTACGCCGTCCAGCTGTGTTTCAAGGACAAGGACAACGACAAGGTCTCCAACAACATTGCTGAATATGAAGGCCTCCTCGCTGGGCTCAGAGCTGCATTGCCCTCGGCATCAAGCGCATCCTCATCAAGGGTGACTCTCAGCTCCTCGTCAACTTCTCCAACAAGAGCTACATGCCTAAGGACAACTACATGGTAGCCTACCTTGAAGAGGTACGCAAACTCGAGAAGCACTTCAGGGGCATGGAGCTCAAGCATATCCCGCTGAGGGAAAACCAAAAAGCAGATGAACTCGCCAGGCGAGCGGCAAGAAGGGAAGCCCAGAAGCCTGGAGTGTTCGAGGAGAGACTCGCCAGGTCCTCGGTCAAGCAACCAGCGGTCAACATGAGCATCAATGAGGAGCTCCCACCAGCCCCATCAAGTGGAGCACCAAACTGCGGGCTGCCCTCAGGCGATCGCCTGCTGATGACCCTGGTACGCCAAGACACTGGTTGGATCGACGCGATCAAGAGCTACTTGCAAGATCGAGTCCTTTCCGAAGAAGATGCACAGCCCGAGAGGGTTGCTCGCCAGGCCAAGTCCTACTGCCTCCACGACGGAGACTTGTACCGTAAGCGCCCCAATGGGGTTGTGTTGCGGTGCGTCCCTGCCGAGGAAGGCCGCCAGCTCATCAACGACATCCACAGCGGAGAGTGCGGCCACCATTCATCCTCATGCACCATCGCAGGCAAGGTCTTCCGGAGTGGCTTCTACTGGCCTTCAGTGCTTCAAGATGCAGCCGCAATCGTCCAGTCCTGTGACGCCTGCCAATTCCACGCCAAGCAAATTCACCAGCCCGCGCAAGGACTCCAAACTATCCCACTCTCCTGGCCGTTCGCGGTCTGGGGGCTGGACCTTCTGGGGCCTTTCCCGCGAGCGCTCGGGGGCAACCGCTACCTCTACGTCTCCATCGAGAAGTTCATCAAGTGGCCTGAGGTGGAACCCGTGCGCACCATCCCAGCGAAATCAGCGGTAAAGTTCATCAGGAGCATGGTCTGCCGCTTTGGCGTGCCCAACCGCATCATCATCGACAATGGCTCGCAATTCATCAGTGGCGCCTTCAAGTCCTACTGCGGCAGCCTCGGCGCCCAAATCTACTATGCCTCGGTGGCTCACCCACGAAGCAACGGGCAGGCTGAGCGAGCCAACGCCGAGGTGCTCAAGGGCCTCAAGACGAGAAGCTTCAATTACCGCCTCAAGGCCAGCGGCAAGCACTTGATCGATGAGCTCCCCTCGGTGCTCTGGTCCATCCGCACCACGCCAACGAAGCCCACTGGTGAGACACCGTTCTCCCTCGTCTATGGCGCTGAAGCTGTTCTCCCCAGCGAGATCACCCACGGCTCTCCACGAGTCTTGGCCTTCAAGGAGGCTGTCGTGGTATGAACCGATGGTGAAGATAAGGGACTACGTACGCGCGGGCATCGTCGATGTGGGTTAGTAGAAGAACGACACGGGAGACAAGATTTATACAGCTTCGGGACCCGGGAAACATCATCCGGTAATATCCCTACGTGCTGTTTGTGGCTAGGTCTTATTCCTCTCATGGTGGAAGTCGCCGATGAGGCGGCTCCTCTATTGTATAGCTCGTTGTGTTGAGCGTCTAGATCTGTCTAGGCCTATTGGGTCGTGTCCTCTTTGGGGCGCCTTGCCCCTCCTTATAAAGGTGGAGGAGGCCGGCTTACAAGTAGAGTCCTCTTAGGACTCGGCTAATCTATTACAAGTTGGAAAGGTGAGTCCTTTTCCTATTCTAACTAGAGTCGGCCTGCTGGGCTTCCTCCTGGTGGGCCTCGTTGATCCTCCTTGCGGGTACCCGTGTCCCATATCCCCGACAGTAGCCCCCGAGCTTTTGGATGACTCGCAGAGTCATGCGGAAGGTCTTGATTTGTTGAAGAAATGGGACACGGAGTTTGTGCCGGGTTCTTTGCCGGCTTGTAGATGTAATGCTTGCCGAGTCGTAGATGTCGACGATGTCGCGGAACCCGGCTTCAGCCTTTGCCGAGTTGTCGATGTAGACTTTGCCGAGTTGTCGATGTAGATGTTGCCGGGTTATCGTTGTAGATTTTCCCGAGTTATCGATGTAGGCGTTGCCGAGTCGTCGATGCCGGCTTCGCTTGCCGACTTGTTAACGCCGGCTCCTCCTGCCGACTTGTCATTGCCGACTTCTTCTGTCGACTTGTTAATGCCGGCTTCTCCTGCCGACTTGTTAATGCCGACTTCTCCTGTCGACTTGTTGATGCCGACTCCTCCTGTCGACTTGTTGATGCCGACTTCTCCGAGCGACTTGTTGATGGCGAGTCGGAATTTTCTCCGAGTCCTTTTGACGAGTTGTATGACTTTGCTCGAGCTTGTTTACACCGGTATATGTATAGCCCCCAAGCGCCGAGTTGTTAACTTGTGACAGCTTGGAGCTTGTATTGATGACTCATAACTTCAGATGATGTAGCCCCCGAGTGCCGGGTCGTTTGCCTGCGATGACTCGGGACTCCTTGATGTATAACTCATGACTTTCAGATGATGTAGTCTCCGAGTGCCGGGTTATTAACCTGCAACAACTTGGAGATAAAAACTTTTGGAATTTGATTACTGTTTAACTTGTAGAAAAACCTGATCCGTGAATAGCCCTCAAGCGCCGGGTTGTTTGCCTGCAGCAACTCGGAGCTTAAAACTTTTTGAACTTGATTGATGCTTGAGCTGATTTGGTTCTTATAACCCTTCTTAGTTTTATACTGATGAATAAGTAGGCCCTGCCCGGTCTTTGCTAATTAGCAGCCGGTTTGTTGTACAGGTTGCATCTGACTTACCAGATAAAACTAAGGATAAGTTGGCATCTGGGCCAGGTCAATGAGTCTAAAGCTTGGCTTTTTCCTGAAAGACAAGCCCCCAAGGACCTAATGATCAAAGTTAATAAAGGCGCACTTACTGGGTGTCTCGGCAAAACTCTTACTGTAGAGAAGCCGGCTTTATCTCTTTGATCATAACAATCAGAGCTCTCTGGGCTCGTTGATATTGCGGAGCTCTCTGGGCTCGTTGGTGTTGCGGAGCTCTCTGGGCTCGTTGGTGTTGCGGAGCTCTCTGGGCTCGTTGGTATTACGGAGCTCTCTGGGCTCGTTGGTATTGCGGAGCTCTCTGGGCTCGTTGGTGTTACAGAGCTCTCTGGGCTCGTTCTAACTTGGTAGGACTTTCAGCTCTCTGGGCTGTTTCTTACAATATTGCGAGCATTAGATATCTCGACTTTGATAAATCCGTTGCGAGCAATAGATAGCTCGACTTTGAAAAATCCGTTGCGAGCGATAGATAACTGGACTTTGAGAAATCCGGTGCAAGCAATAGCTCGACTTTTGAGAAATCCGGTGCAAGCAATAGCTCGACTTTTGAGAAATCCGTTGCGAGCAAAGGATAGCCCGACTTTAAATAAATTTGGCGCGAGCTATTTTAGAGCTCGACTTTTTAGAAATCCATGGCTGGTTTTAAAAAACCCAACTTTGAGATTTGGCTATATTAAGCCTCCAAGAATCGATTTGATATGCCACCTAGAATTTTCTGACATAATAACGGTACTCAACTTATATTAGCCCCCTTGCATTATTTAAAACTTACTTTGTAATCTTCGAGATTATCTCTGCAATTTTTTAATAAACCAGATATATAGCTCTCGGAATTAACTTAAAAGGGGCTGACTTTATATAATTTAATTGAATGAATAAAATATGAAATTTAAATAAAAAGGCGACTTAGCTGGTTATTTTCTGTAGCCGATGATGGTTACAAGTCGACGGAGTGCCGGCCGACTCGTTAAAGTTGGTGTAGCCGAGTTGATTTTGTGGGAGTCGGAGATAGCTGTCCGAGTCCTCTTGACCCGGTTGGATTACGCGTGCACTAGTCTGGACTGTTCCCCCTTTTTTTTTTTAGCTGCTGTACGTGACCAAGCTGACCAACTTGTCTTTTCTTTACTTCCTTTGATTTACTTTCCTCTTTCACGTTTGCTTCCTTTGGACCAACTAGCATTTATTTCCTTCACGCGGTCCGACTCCTCATCCGACGCTTACTCTTCTTTCCTTATTTTCTTTTCCTTCGATCCTTGCGCGCATTGGTGCTGGCAATCAACCGAACTTTGACTGGATACGTAACATTGCTTCATTGATTCGTGTGACCACCGGTTGCATCCGGCTTTTTTTTTTTCTTGGCACTAAAGACCGCTGCTAACTCATCTTTGGCGTTGGCGCTGGAGACCGTTGCTGACTCGGACTTGTACGCCGAGTTTGCTTGGCGTGATTCAAATCGCTCGCTCCATCAGATCCGAACTGCGTATACGAGGGCGATGTTGATGTCGAGCCCCCGCGGCCGTATTTGATGAAGAACTTGATGCGTCCGAGTTGCTTGCTCGATCCGGTGATGAACTCGTCGTCGTTGTTGATGAAGATTGGACCCATCGAATTGTGAATCCACGCGCACTTAGCCCCACGGTGGGCGCCAAATGTCGTGGTATGAACCGACGGTGAAGATAAGGGACTACGTACGCGTGGGCATCGTCGATGTGGGTTAGTAGAAGAACGACACGGGAGACAAGATTTATACAGCTTCGGGACCCGGGAAACATCATCCGGTAATATCCCTACGTGCTGTTTGTGGCTAGGTCTTATTCCTCTCATGGTGGAAGTCGCCGATGAGGCGGCTCCTCTATTGTATAGCTCATTGTGTTGAGCGTCTAGATCTGTCTAGGCCTATTGGGTCGTGTCCTCTTTGTGGCGCCTTGCCCCTCCTTATAAAGGTGGAGGAGGCCGGCTTACAAGTAGAGTCCTCTTAGGACTCGGCTAATCTATTACAAGTTGGAAAGGTGAGTCCTTTTCCTATTCTAACTAGAGTCGGCCTGCTGGGCTTCCTCCTGGTGGGCCTCGTTGATCCTCCTTGCGGGTACCCGTGTCCCATATCCCCGACAGAGGCTGAGCTGGACAAACTCCACAACGACGACCTGCTGCTGCTCAAGGGGCTCCGCCACAATGCGGCCCTGAGAGCGGAAAGGTACCAGCAAGACCTCCATCTCTACCACAGCCGCCACATCCGCCCGCGCACTCTCGAAGTAGGAGACCTTGTCCTGAGGAGAATCCTCTCCAGGGCAGGCCTCCACAAGCTCTCGCCAATGTGGGAAGGACCCTACAGGGTCGTGCACATCGCCAGGCCTGGCTCTGCGTGGCTCGAGACGGAGGACGGCATCCCTGTCGCCAACCCCTGGAACATCCAGCACCTGCGCAAGTTCTACCCTGATCGTCCTCGACGAGCAACTTTTTGCGTCAAGGGAGAGCTTCGCGCCATCATCCTCCACGAGGAAAATATTCGAGCTCCTCTCTCTACTATACGTTGCCGCGGGCCGTTCGAGAAGACTCTCAAGCCACCACGCCTCGGCAAGGTGACTTCTTCAAGCACCATGCCTTGGCGAGGTGGATCCCCATGCCCAGACATGGCGGACCACATGCTCTACGAAGCCACCCCCGCATAGGGCCCCCCTCTGAGCTCTCTCTACATGTGTCGCCTCGGGCCACGAGAGTCTCAGCCACTCCATGTGGAACCCCATGCCCAGACATGGCGGATTTTGTACTTCTGGCCACGTCAGTGTAATGAACCCTTGTTTCAGGTCACTTTGAACCTTTGCGCTTCGCGCCAGCATATGTTGTTGCTTCGGTAAGCAGTTATATTATTGCATTTCATCATTTCTCGTATGATCCCTCCTGTGCATCTCGCGAGCGGGGGCTGAGCATGGTGCCTGTGCCTCGGGAGCATCCCAACAGCGCCTCAAACCCAAGGGATCCGAGCTCTGAACTCACGGGTCAGCTCTCATGTACATCAACTCCCAAGGAGCTCTGAACTCATGGGCCAGCTCCCGTGCATGTCAACTCACCAAGGACCTTGGTGCCTATTCTCCTCGCGAGACACACATGAAGGAACCTACGAGCGCGCATGAGTTATCTAGCTATGTATTGCTTGTGGGTATGCCTATCTGTCCAAGCACAGGAAAGCAGGTTCAAAACAAGCCTCAGGCAACCTCGGGAGGGAAAACGCCTCATCAGGGAACCAACACCCTCTCCAAGGCAAAAACGCCTCGCGCAGCTAAGTCCAAACACTTTGTTAAATTTCCTTTCGCTGGTTTTTTGTCCCTCGAGCATCTTTTCTCTCTCCTCTACCTCATGGGTTGCTTGCGCATTAAAAGGGATCCCCGAGCATCGCGCCTCGGGAGCTCTTACTTCTCGAGGCCTCGCGCACCCCCCGGCCTTGTGGAGCCCTGACTCTCACATACTGAAGCGGCGGTGGTGTAGCGCTAAGAGAGGGTCCTAAGATGTAGAGCAAAAAAGACATGAAGGGAAAGATAAAAGCCTCCCGAGGGACATTCACAAGCGCATTCAAGTAAAACTTAAACAAGTCTTTACAAGGCTTTACAAGCAAAATACTAAGATAATGTGTGCCCAATGCACATCCAGCCGCCGGAAAGAGCTCAGGCCTTCGGGCCTCCTGAGGTGCCCCCATCGTCCGCAGCGGCACTTTCCTCCTCTTCCGCGGCGTCCTCCTCGCCATCGTCCTCGTCCTCCTCTACCTCGATTTGGTCGAACTTCTTGGCATATGCCTCTGCGGCCTTCTGCGTCCTGTCGCTCACCGCCGCGCGGCAGCTGAGGTCGACGGGTGCCGTCACGGCCTCGAGGTCGAGGGAAGGCTGAAGCCTCACGAGGTTGGCGAAGATGCGGCAAGTGGCGAGGACGAGGAGATCGCGACTCTCCTCCACGAAGCGTTCGTCGAAGCTCTTTGCAGTCTCTTCAAGCTTCGTGAGGAATCGCTCGAAGAAGAACACGTACCCGGCCTCGTGGTCGTTCCCCTCTGTGGTGAAGGAGGGGACCTCGGTCCCCAGATGGACCCCAACAGCACGCGCGCGGGACACCAGGTCATGGAGCATGCGCTGGCGCTGGCGCGACATGGTTCAGGCGATCTGCGCGTTGCGCTGTGCCTCCTCCGCGGCGTCTGCAACCGGCCCCACCTGCTGGTGGAGCTCACTCAGGTCCTTCTCTAGGGCGGCGACCTTCTCTTCCGTGCGACCCTGAGCGTCCCTGGCGCTCTGAAGGCGGGAAGCCATCTGCTTCTCCCCCTTCTCGAGCCCCTTGATGCGGTTCTGGAGCTCATTGCGCGCGCCTCGTGGTGAAGCGCTCCTCCTGCTTCTTGGCCTTCTCATCGGAACTCTTGGAGATATCTTGGCGGATGAGCTTGACCCTGTCGTCGGCCTCCTCCTGCATTTTCTTCTACTTCGCTGCGAGGCTAGCGTTGGCCTTCTCGAGGCGTTCCGCGTAGGTGGCCTCGTCCTGGGCCACCTGACTCTCGCGAGCCCGCAGTTCCTCCTCGCGGGTGGCCTGGTCCCTCTCGAGCTACTGGACCTGCTCCTCGCGCCAGCGCAGTTCCTCCTCGCGGGGGGAGAGCTCTCCCTCGCGTTGCGTCAGCTCCGCTTCGCGCTGTGTCAGCTGCTCCCCGCGAGCGTCCAGCCTCTCGCGGAGCTCCTTCAAGCTGTCCTCTACGACTTTGGAGTCCATGATGAATTTTTGCTCTGCGGCCGCAATCTCCTGTTGCTTGGAGGCGGTTTCCGCCTCGAGCGCCTCCCGCGCGGCATCCAGTTGCTCCATGGTCTCCACCGCCTCCCGCTTCACACTGTTGCGGGTCTCCTTGGCGAAGCGCATTGCCTCTTCGCGCGCCACCCGGGACGCCGCATCCTGCCGGCGGCAGCTCTCCACCCTCTCGCGGAGAAGGGCCCAGGCTTCGTCAAGCTCCGCCCGCTCCTCCGCCCTGGCGAGTTCTTCTTCGACGTACTACATCTCCAGCTTGTCGAGCGTCTGCCGCACTTGACTGAAGACGCAGCTGCGGCGAGCTGTGTGACGGCGCGGCTCCCGCAGCGCCAAGGTCCGCGCATCGCCGTGGGGTGCAGAGGCCTCGACGCTTGGCAAGGTACCCGAGGCACCTTGCCTCGGGCTCACGGCGGCTCCTGATGCGACCTGGGGGCTCGTGTGGTAGCCTCCTTCGCCGCCCGCGTTAGGAGCCCTCTGGGGGCTGGGCGTCCTCTCGTCCCCGGCTCCGGCGTCCGTAGGCTCTGGAGGCGTTTCCTCCTCCTGCCCTCCAGGGGCAGATTCAGCCCCTCCTGTGGTAGCCGCGTCTGCCGTGGCCTCGGGCTCGTCTGCCCCTCTTGTGGAGGCCTCTTCCTCCGGAGGTGGCTCCACGGTGGCCTCTTGGGCCTCCGCCTCGTCTGGCCTCTCCGAGGCTCGTGCAGCCTCGGTCGCTGCCTCGTCCTCCGCTGCCTCCTGCTGTATGGGAGGAGTGGCGGCCCGTGCTGGCGACGACGCCACCTCTTCAACCTCCCCCTCCGCGCGGTGTTCATCCGCGGGAGGAGTAACCACACGCCGCGGCTCGTCAACCGCAGGCGTCGCCACGGTGGCGCCGGCAGTCTCCCCAAGCTTGCGGAGTCGTTGCCTCTTCGGCGCCGTGAGGTTGCTAAAAAGAAAGACTCTTCAGAAGATCCTTCAGGAGGGTATTCGAAAGCAAAATCCTAAAGGAAAGAAGAAGCACCAGGGCTTACTCGTCAGCCATCTTCCACACCCTCTTCTTCGCCTTCGGCGGCTGGGGGTTGTTTGCTCTGGCTCCTTCTCGAGGCGCTCCTGCCTCCTCGCGAGGAGCGCCCCTCGCGGCCACGGCGACCCTGTCGTGGGCGGACTTGGAGCGGGGCTCGCGGCGCCCTCCCTTCCCGCCGCTCTCCTCCTCCTCCGCGGTGCATCGGGAGGGAGCTCCGCGAGAGGGATCCTCGTCGCTGCTGGAGGAAATCACCTGGAGGTCCCCTTCAGGAGGTACGCTCCTTGAGGAGCTAGCGGAGCCTCCCGAGGAGTCAGCGCCTCCCGAGGCCTTGCCCATGCCAGAGTCCTCCGCCTCGTCTGGTTCCGACGACTCGTCCATCTGCTCCGGCTCCGCCGCCCACGGGTTGCTGCGGGGCCCACGGTGTCCTTCGGGCACGATGCCCCATTCATCGAATATGGGTAGGCTCCTGCGGTACTCGTGCACCTTCTCTTCCCCAAAGGTGAAGAGCGGTCGGGCCTCGTCGGCGGCTGGGGCTGGGATGGCCGCCGAAGTGAAGAGGGTCCCCATGACCTTGTCCAATACCTCCGGAGTGAAGCTGTCCGTGCACAGGCGCATCCCATCCTCCGGGCATGTGTACGTCCACATCGGCTCTGAATGCCACTGGAGGGGGGCGATGCGGTGCCTCGTGAAGTCCTTCGCCACCATCTGGCCGGTGAGTCCGGCGTCGCGGAGCCCCCGCAGGTACTCGTACACCGCGTCAAGCTTCGGGCCCTCGAAGCCCTCGCTCGCCCAGCGCGCCCACTTCTTCGGGGTAGTCACGGGCATATCCAGGAGATGGTTCTTCACCTTAGTGTCGACGAAGAACCACCGTTGGCGGAAGTCCTCCACCTTCTTCGTCACCTTGGTGATGGCATTCTCGCCGCTCCACGCGATGGGGATGTAGTTCTTGCTCCTGGCGTCGGCGATGCGGAAGGAGACGCATCCGGTCCGCTCATTCTGCGCGGAGGACCGGAGTGCGTAGAAGCTGCGGAAGAGCTCCACAGAAGGACGGACACCGACGTAGGCCTCGCAGAGGTAGGCGAAGATGGAGAGGATGAGGATGGAATCTATCTATTATATACTTAAAACAATAGAAAATAAAGCTACCACGTTTGTCCACATAGGCTAGCATTTCTAGCTCCGTTGATCCTAATAATCACGGCTGAGATTAAAAGTTAGATCTATGTTACGTAAACTATTGTCACGTGTCTAGACACGGATAAATTTTTTTTATATCACACATGAAAAGGTACAGCCGTAACATACATGTACATGACAACTTGAAAGATTATTGGGCAAACGTGTATAACCAGGACATATATCCCCTCAAAACACTAAGCTCCCTGGGAACGGAGCGCTCTCCTTGCTCCAGCGATACCGCGTGGTATGGGCCCGCCTGTAAGTGTCTTGCTGTGTTACGTCGGTTCCTGGCTTGGTCCACGACCACGTATCCCCTCAACAGTCAAACACCCCATGAAAAGAAAAAACAATCTTCCCACGTTTCTGGCCGGCCGCCGCCACCGAGCACCACCATCGCCTCCTGACTCTCCCCTCCCCAACCTCTACTCTCTGCTGGCAGCTGCGCTGAATCAATGGGGAAGCTCGGCCCAACCCCATCTGGTCCCTTCACCTACCTAGCGCAGCGGCTACCTCCTCTAAAAGTCTGAATCGTGGTGCTCGCCCTCGCCCCTAACCTCTTGCTTTGGTCTCTCCCCAGTCCGAGCCCCCGTGGCCTCTTCTTTCTCTCTCTCCGATTTGGATCGTGGAGACGGAACATCGGTGGTTGATTAATATACCGAGGACCCTACGCCGACGTCTACGACGGTGGCTGCCGCAGGTGGTTGTACGACATAGCACGGTGAGCTGGGGCGGCGGTCGCAGGTAGTCGGAGGATGTGCCTCTGGCCACATGGTCCTCTTGCCAGGTATGTCCATTTTCTTCTATCCATCCTCACCCATGTTTTTCTCTTTCTGTACGAGTCTTATATTTGTTGACCATGCTCTAATTTTGTTGATTTTGCCGCACAAAGAGAGGATATGAAGCCCATGTTTTTCTCTTTCAGTACGAGTCTTATATTTGTTGACCATGCTCTAATTTATTTGATTTTGCCGCACAAAGAGAGGATATGAAGAAGTGAAGGATAAAGTGGTTTTATTGACTGTGCAGTACAAACAGAAGAGGACATGCACATGCACGATATAGCGATGAAATAATTGTGTGGCAGTAGTAAGCTCATATCCCTTTTATCTTAATTCTCATCTGTTCGTAGGAGTTGTTGATTTTCATCGAGATTATTGCATGTAGGCACTGATGAGTGATGAAAATAGGAAGAGCTCTTTGTAGATAAGCAGAAGGTCGTTATTTCATATGCACGGATGGCGTTTGCTTAAATGGCTAACAGGAACCAGAGCAATTGGATTAGTTAGTCTTCTCTAATATGCATACATATTTGCCTTTTTTCAGGGTTTCAATTTGGTCCTCTCTATCCCGAGGCAGCTAGCGGTGCGGAGGAGGAGCTCAGCGCTCTCCTTTTCTTCCTGAGGCAGCTGCCGGCATGGTGCAGGACCTCGGCGTCCTCCTCTCCATTCCCAGTCGTTGCCTCGCCGGAGTCTACGCCACACTCGGGAATCCGTTTACCGTGTTGGCGGCCACCTAGGGCCGGCACGGGGACGCGCAGCTCAACGCCGCGGAACTTCTCAAGGGCCTGGACTCCGATAGGAAGGCTACCTGCCTGGAATTAAAACTGGTAATCAAGGTTACAACTGTTCATACTGCAGAGGAACAAGAACTCAATTAGGCAATCTTGCCAATGCTGATGGCAAAGAAGTTATGCAGACCAATCTCCTGCCATAATATTCAGACTAACTGGTGCATTTACATTTGCGTTTTTTCATGTTTTTCATTTGGCTTAGTAAGCACTGAACCGTACAGTTTAGTGGCATATGTTCAATATTGCTTGAGTCAAGGATTACTACACTATCAAGGATATATCTCACAACTACATTTTGTTTCTCTAGCTTTCCTTATGATGATTACACTTAATTTTTCGGCTATGAAATCCCTCTAGAGTTGGGACATTCAAAAAAGATGGGCACTGTTGCTCCGAGATGAGTTCAGATGTATTTTTCATAGGTAATTGACTGGTCAGCTACTCAGCTCTAGCCATTTTCAAGATGAGACTTTTTTAGATGCATTTTTCATATATTTTTTCATCTGTGGTCTAGAAAAAGAAATGACACGGGGATGCATATTTACACCTTGGGCATATGAACTTTTCCGTAAGTCTTCACTTTACATACATAAATCTGCCTTTATTAGGAGGTAGTACTATATTCTGCATGGTTCATACTTTGTGGTACCACTCACAAGTGGTTTATTGTCTTAAAAGTTAAGAGGTAACCTACTAAGATTAAGCTGTCACTGCATGTCCAGGGAGCCTTCTGGCAGCAGACTTTGTGGTCAGCTTGAAGAGAAAGCCGTCCAACGACTTTGTGATGTTGATTTTTCGGTGTTGAGGTAGTCCCGATGTTTACTAGGAGTATAACTTGTGTGCATGGTCTTACAAATGGGGAACTCCAGGTTTTAGTACTTCTAAGGTGTATAATGTCTTCTCATGCTCTATGTGTCTCTTTTCCTTTTAGATATTTATCTTTCTTATGCGTTCAAATTTTTCCTGTGATCCTTGCTTAATTGGTAATGATATATTCTCCCTTAGTGTCGCCATCAGCAAAGTGCTCATCTTTGCATCTTAGTTTAAGTTAATAAATTTTGTTGTTGTGCAATCTTTGCATCTTTGCATCTATTAGTTTAAGCAATCGGATTATTTCTTAGACACATTTTCTCTAATTTGAGGCCTATTTTATTACTAAATTGATGTAATATATCAATTTTTAAATATATATCCACTTCCTAATGTGAAGTGTTGCTCTGCTGCAATTTTTAAATATATATTCATTTTAAATATATCAATTAGAAGTCGAGAGCACAATAAGGAATGCTTCTCTGCTGCAATTTCTTCATTTACTTAGACTGATTGGTTTGGATATTTATCGTGGTGCCTTTTGTTCTAATGCTTCAACTCTGTCCATTAGTATAGGTGAGAAGCCATTTGATTTCAGAAGAAATTTGCAGGTATTGCATATCATTAGCATAGAAAATAAATTTCTCGCGTGGTTAGAGCAAACTATACTCATTATTTCCTCATGTAGCTTTGATCTATGTATAAAAGCCCTACGTTAATAATTTTGAAAAAGAACAAATTGTATGCAATGGCGAAAATACTATTGAATACATGCTTCCTCAATTCTAGCTGCAGGTTGAATAATTCTGGAAAATAGATTGACTGACGTGATGTGAGGAAATAAGATAACCATTAGTCATTGTTCTATTAACCAATTAAATTTTAATTTACCCATTGATTGATGATATATCGTATTACACTGGTTTAGATGGTATCTACTTACGTTTGTATGCATTCTTTTCCATCTCTGGCAGTTGGACGGCCATCGTAACTGCATGAATTGTAAGAGAGTATGTCCATGCCAAGAAAATTATATTAGAGGGATTAGTGATATATAAGTAAAGAAGAAAAGCCATGTATTGATCGGCCAGCTATCGGACAACTCCCTGGAATTGTAAGATAGTATGTTCATGCCAAGAAAATAATATTACAGGGGTTAGTGATATATCAGGAAATAACAAGTCATGTATTGATCGGTCAGATACCGGAGAACTCCCAGGATTTCTTAGGCTTCAGCAGCCTGCAAATTGTAGACCACTAGAAACTCAATGCTAAATGACTGTATTATTGTAATGTATGTTGGCATTGTTTAGTTGTTAATTTGTGGCATTATACTCTATTCGAGATGACATTGTTTTCGGTTCCTTTTATTCTTCATAGGTTAATATATTTCTTCGTAGGTTAATATATACAAGTTCAATGAATCTCTTTGTGGGATATATAATAATATCACCTTCTCACGCACATTCCATATCTTGTATCATGAAATTCCATTATTATCTCAATGTCGGAGATTGTCCCCAGGAACTAGGGGTGTCTCCAAGGTATCGTGTAAGGGGCTGAACACGGAGTCAAACAATCCACAACGTGCTCCGGCGACGGTGCTTGTCAGGCTCGCTGCGGACGACACTGCAGAGATTGACACAAGGTATTACCCAGGTTCAGGGCCCTCTTGTGGAGGTAAAACCCCTACGTCCTCCTATGGTGTATTGCACTGCTTGGAGAGTTCTTACAATACCAAGAGAGCTTGTCGAGCTCTGGGTGGCTAACAATGGCTACTTGCTAGTCTTCGAATCTAGGGTTTGGACTCTGGAATCTTGGAACCCCTTGCACAAGCGTGCCTCCCCTCCTTTTATAGGCGCCCTGGGCCTCTTCTGCCCAAACATTTGGGCGGGAAGGGCTACCACATGGCGACGAAGGAGGAGGCGCGGTGCACCGTAAAGGTGAGGTCTACCATAAAGGTAAAGATCGTGGACGCGGTCCACGGCAGGGGAACGGCGTCACCAAAGCTGAAAAGGGGCACCGACCAGCTGGACGGCGGGCTGGCGCTTGCCGAGGTGGGAGGTGACCCACGGTGACGTTGTCCTTGGAGCGTAGCTGCAGACTGTTCCCTTGTCACCAAAGGGGCAATACTCGTTGTCCGCTTTGCTTGGCTCCGCTTTGTTGACTGCTTTATACATGGAAACGGCAACTGCGGCGTTGTCGTCATCGCGCGCAGGCACGCGCGTCACTCTGCACCCGGCGCAGAGCCCATGTGCGCTCTGCCGCGAGAGCAGAGGTGGCTTCACGAGGAGGGCGCTTCGCGAGGCAAAAAGCCTCGCCAAGCCCTTCAGCTCGGTCCTTAGCAGAATTGCGGGCGGCGTCGGAGACGCCTTGTCGAGGAGCGATTCCTCGCCGAGGGAAAGAACCCTTGGTGAGGAGAAAAACCCTTCGCGAGGGGAGAAAACCTCACGAAGCTCGCCAGGCTTGGAGAGCCTGGTCCTTAGCGAAAATCATCCAAAGAATCTTGTGGGCCCTGGCAGGCCGGCCCGTGGTACCCTGGTTTCCACTGTGCGACAGTAGCCCCCGGGCCCGCGATGGGCACGCCGAGGCCCATGGACGAAGGCGAAGCGTCGAGGGGCCAAAGATGCCTGACAGGGCCGCGACACGTGTCACGCAGCGGTTGCGCCCGTGGCCACGGCCTCCTCGGCTCCAACGGGCGACGTGGTGGGGCCCGCCACGACTCGAGTGCTGGTCAATAAAGCCTGGGCGCGCAGGCGGCGCCCATTACTTCTCCCGTAACTCCTCCGCACACTTCTCCCCACGCCTCCAAACTCTCCAGAGAACTCCAATCTCCAGAGCACTCTTCTTCCTCTCCGGTGACCAATGGCGCCCAAGAGAGCAGCCACCGATTTGAAGGGCAAGGCCACCGCACAGGCGAGCTCGTCGGCGGCGGAGGTGGCGTGGGACGCTGCGCCAGTGGCGGCGCGGGGTGCTGCGCCCCAGGGGACGATGCCTGAGTCCCTTATCAGCGCGTCGGCGGTTTCCAAGGTGCGGCTCATGGTGGCCTCCAACACCCACGAGCTTGGCGCCACCAACATAGCGCCCGGCAGCAGCAGGGTCGGCGCGGGGTTCTACCCCATCTTCTTTCACACACTCTTCGCCCGCGTCGTTCCTTCCTTTTTCTAGTTTTCTCCTAGGGGTCCTTGAGGCATACCGAATCCAGCTGCTCCATCTTCATCCAAACTCCGTGCTCATTCTCGCCATCTTCGCCTACCTCTGCGAGGCGTATATCGGTGTCCGCCCCTCGGTGGCGCTCTTCCGGAGCTTCTACTCCCTCCGGAGCACCAAGTCGAACGAACGATTTGGGTGCGTCTCCTTCCGCATCGCCGCCGCCAGGAGTGAAGAGTACATCCCCATCGCATGGCAGGGTGAGAACGCCATCACCGAGGTGACGAAGAAGGTGGAGAAGTTCCGCGAGAAGTGGGTCTTCGTCGGCACCAAGTCGTCGAACCGCCACCTGGAGGTTCCCGTGGCGCCCCCGAGGAAGTGGGCGCGTTGGGCGAGCGGTGAATTTGAGGGTCCCAAGCTTGAGGCAGTATACGAGCGTATTCAGGTGCTCCGCGAGGCCGGGCTCACCGGCCGGATGGTGGCGATGGACTTTGTCTCGCGCCGCATTGCTCCTCTCCAGTGGCACTCGAAACCGATGTGGACCTACTCGGGCCCGGACGACAGGATGCGCCTCAGCCCCGTCGACTTCACTTCGGACGAGATGAAGCGGATCATGAAAGTCCTCTTCGCCACGACGTCCACTCCGGCCCCAAGCAACGACGACGCCCTGCCGCTGTTCGCCTACACAGAGGAGCGAGTGCACGAAGCCCGCAAGCTCCTGCCCCACTTTCGACGAATGGGATATCAAGCCCGCGAGGCTTGTCGGGCCCCGCCGCAACCCGTGGGCGGCGGAACAAGAGCAGAGGGCGACGCGCTGGAGCCGGACGAGGACGAAGGGTCCGAGGAGGGCGAGACTTCGAGGGGTGCCGACCCCTCGGGGGGCGACGCAGGCTCAAGGAACGCGCCGCCTGGCGAGGACCCCCAGGAGATCTCTTCCGGCGACGACGGGGGCGCCACGAGGGAAGCTCCTCGCGAGAAGGTAGCGGTGCCCCATGGGCAGGTCGGAGCGAGCACTCTCCAGCCGCCAAAAGGGAAGAAGAGGGTGTGGAGAGCGGTCGACGAGTGAGTTTTGCTCTTTCCTTTCCTTTCAGCATTTGCTTCTGCGAATCCCCTCCTGAAGGATTTTTGCTTGGCTGTGTTTTTCAGTGTACCCGCGGCGCCGAAAAAGCGGCGACTCCGCAGGCTCGGGGAGATCGCCTGCACCGCCGAGACACCTGTGGCCGACGAGTCGCAACAGGCGGCTGTCGAGCTGCAGCATATGGCTGACGAGCCTCGGCAAGCGGCTATCGGGCAGCAGCAGGAGTCAGCTCCTCCCGCGGGTGAGCGCCGCGTGGAGGTGGTGATGATTGAAGATGCGGCGTCGCCTCCAGCTGGGGCTGCCTCTCCCCCCGCGGTCGAGCACCGCGTGGAGGAGGTGATCGAGCTGGCGACGCCTCCGCCTACTCGGGCGGCTACTCCTCCCGCGGCGGAGCACCGCGCGGAAGAAGAGGAGGTGGACGAAGAGATCATCGCGGAGTCGCCCCCAGCGGCAAGGGAGGCTTCCACAAGGAGGGCAGGTACTCCCGCGGCCACGGCAGACGCGGCCACCACGGAGGGGGCGGGGAGCGCCCCTGAAGAGCGGGAGGCAGAGAAGCCTCTGGAGCCCCCGAGCGACGGGGCCAGGGGCGAGGAGATGCCCAGCCCCCTGAGGGCTCTCGATGCGGGCGGCGAGGGAGGCGCCCCCACGAGCCCCCATGTCGCGGCGGGGGCCGCTACAAGCTCGGGGCAGGATGCCCTAGGCGCCTCGACTAGCGTCGAGGCCTCCGCGCCCCACAAGGATGCAGGGGTCTTGGTGCTGGGCAAGCCGCGCCCTCGCGCGGTTCGCCGCGACGTTGTCTTCCGCCAATCGCGGCAGGCACTTGACGAGCTGGCGGCGCAGCTCGCCAAGGAAGATCTCGCCAGGGAGAAGGAGCGGACGAGGCTTGCCGATGCCTGGGCCCTTCTCCACGAGCGGGTGGAGATGTGCCGCCGTCAGGACGCGGCGGCGAAGACGGCGCGCAAAGAAGCGATGCGCTTCGCGAAGGAGACCCGGCGACAGCGTCAAGCGGGAGGCGGCCGAGGTCATGAACCAGCTGGACACTGCCCGGGCGGCGCTGGAGTCGGACACCACCGCCAAGCACCAGGAGCTGGCGGCGCGCGAAGAGAAGTTCGCCAACGAGTCCGAGGCCGCGAGGACCCTCTTGAGGGAGCAGCGCGAGCAGCTAGACGCCCGCGAGGGGCAGCTAACGCCTTGCGAGATCGAGCTGAAGAAACGCGAGGAAGAGCTCTCCCTCCGGGAGAAAGAGCTGGACCTGCGCGAAGAACAGGTCCATTCTCTGGAGGAGGAGCAGGCCACCCACGAGGGGCTGCTGCAGGAGCGTGAGAACTCAGTGGCCAGGAANGACGCGGCCACCACGGAGGGGGCGGGGAGCGCCCCTGAGCGGGAGGCAGAGAGCCTCTGGAGCCCCCGAGCGACGGGCCAGGGGCGAGGAGATGCCCAGCCCCCTGAGGGCTCTCGATGCGGGCGGCGAGGGAGACGCCCCCACGAGCCCCCATGCCGCGGCGGGGGCCGCTACAAGTTCGGGGCAGGATGCCCTAGGCGCCTCGACAAGCGTCGAGGCCTCCGCCCCACAAGGATGCAGGGGTCTTGGTGTTGGGCGAGCCGCGCCCTCACGCGGTTCGCCGCGACGTTGTCTTCCGCCAGTCGCGGCAGGCACTTGACGAGCTGGCGGCGCAGCTCGCCAAGGAAGATCTCGCCAGGGAGAAGGAGCGGCGAGGCTTGCCGACGCCTGGGCCCTTCTCCACGAGCGGGTGGAAATGTGTCGCCGGCAGGACGCGGCGGCAAGATGGCGCGCGAAGAAGCGATGCGCTTCGCGAAGGAGACCCGCGACAGCGTCAAGCGGGAGGCGGCCGAGGTCATGGACCAGCTGGACGCTGCCCGGGAGGCGCTGGAGACGGAACCACCGCCAAGCACCAGGAGCTGGCGGCGCGCGAAGAGAAGTTCGCCAACGAGTCCGAGGCCGCGAGGACCTCTTGAAGGAGCTGCGCGAGCAGCTGGACGCCCGCGAGGGGCAGCTAACGCCTCGCGAGACCGAGCTAAAGAAACGCGAGGAAGAGCTCTCCCTCCGGGAGAAAGAGCTGGATCGGCGTGAGGAGCAGGCCACCCGCGAGGGGCTGCTGCAGGAGCGCGAGAACTCAGTGGCCAGGAGCGAGGCCACCCGCAAGGAGCGCCACGACAAGGCCAACGCTGACCTCGCGATGAAGCAGAAAAGGACCCAGGAGGAGGGCGACGCCAGGGTTGAGCGCATCCGCGAGAGCCTCGCCAATGACTATGACGCCAAGGCCACGAAGCAGGAAAGCGCTTCACGATGAAACGCAACGAGTTCCTGCATCAGATCGAGGGGCTCGAGGAGTCGGAGAGGGTTGACCTCCCGCCTTCAGCACGCCCAGGAGGCGCTGGCTCGCGCGGAGAAGGAGATTGCCGCCCTGAAGGCTGACCTGAGCGACCTCCAGCAACAGGTGGGGCCGGGCGGACCGCGCAGAGCAAGCGCAGGACTCCGCGCGGCACAACCGGGCCATGACGCGCCAGCGCCAGCTCATGCTCCACGAGTTGGTTCGCCGCGCGAACGCCATCGGGGACGACTTGAGGATCGAGGTCCCCCACCTTCCCTCCGGAGGGATCGACGACGAGGCAGCGCACACGCAATTCTTCGGGCAATTCCTCGAGGAGATTGAAAAGGTCGCGAAGCGCTTCGACGAGCGCGTTGTGGCGGAGAGCCGCGATCTCCTCGTCCTTGCCATCAGCCGCGTCTTCAGCAACCTTCTGAAGCTCTGGCCCTCGTTCAACCTCGAGGCCGTGATGGAGCCGGTCGAGATCCGCAGCAAGCGGGGGAGGCCGCTGAGGTGCTCACCAGAAGTACGACCAAGTCTTGGTCGATGAAGATGAGGGCGACGGCGAGGAGGCGCTCTGGGAGCAGGAGCTGGCGCGGATGGAGCGGGGACCTCGGGAGGCGCGACGGCCTGAACTCCTTCCTGTAGCTGGGCGCGCATGAGGCACATTATCGTGGCATTTCGATTGTAATAACTTTGTAACAACTTGCTTTTAAGCTTTGAACGTGCTTGTGAATGCCCCTTGGGTGGCCTTTGTCTTTCCCTTCATGTCTTTTCGCTCTACGTCTTAGGACCCTCTGTTAGCGCTACACCACCGCCGCTTCGGTATGTGCGAGTCAGTACTCCACAAGTCCGGGGGGTGCGTGAGGCCTCGAGAAGTGAGAGCTCCGCGAAGCACGATGCTTGGGGCTCCCCTTTGACGTGCAAGCAGCCCATGAGGCGTGGAGAGAGAAAAGAGACCGAGGGGCAAAAAAACCAGCAAGAGGAAATTCTACCAAGTTCTTGTACTTAGCTTGACGAGGCGTTTCCGCCCTGAAGAGGGTGTTGGTTCCCTGGCGAGGCGTTGTTGCCTTGGAGAGGGTGCCTGAGGCTTGGAGAGCCTGTTTTCCTGCACTTGGAGAAATAGGCATACCTACAAGCAATAGATAGCTAAGAATCTTATGGTGCTCGTAGGTTCCTTCATGTGTGTCTCGCGAGGAGAAAACAGGCACCAAGGTTTTGGTGATCCTTGGTGAGTTGACGTGCGCGGGAGCGGACCCATGAGTTCAGAGCTCCTTGGGAGTTGACATGCATGAGAGCTGACCCGCAAGTTCAGAGCTCGGATCCCTTGGGTTTTAGGCGCTGCCGGGATGCTCCCGTGGCATGGCACCCTGCTAGCCCCCGCTCGTGAGATACACAGGAGGGATCATACGAGCGAGAAAGAAAAGCGAATAACACCGAAGCAAAGAACACCGAAGCGACAAAATATGCTGGCGCGATGCGCAAAGGTTCAATTTGGCCTGAAACATAGGCTCATTACACTGGCCTGGCCAGAAGCACAAAAATCCACCATGCTCTTGGCATGGGGTCCACATTCTGTGGCTGAGACTCTCGAGGGGCGTGCCCGAGGCAGACGCATGTAGAGAGAGCTCAGGGGGCCCCTATGCGGGGGTGGCTTTTTAGCCTGCGTTCCACCATGACCGGCATGGGGATCCACCTCGCCGAGACATGGTGCCTGAAGAGGTTACCATGCCGAGGCTGGTGGCTTGGGAGTCTTCTCGAACGGCCCGCGGCAACGTGTAGTAGAGAGGGGAGCCCGAAATTTTTCCTCGTGGAGGGTGATAGCGCGTGGCTCTCCCTTGATGCAAAAAATTGCTCGCCGAGGGCGATCAGGGGTAGAACTTGCGCAGGTGCTGGATGTTCCAGGGGTTGGCGACAGGGATGCCGTCCACCGTCTCGAGCCGCGCTGAGCCAGGCCTGGCGATGTGCACGACTCTGTAGGGGCCTTCCCACATCGGTGAGAGCTTGTGGAGGCCTGCCCTGGAGAGGACTCTCCTCAGGACAAGGTCTCCTGCTTCGAGAGTGCGTGGGCGGATGTGGCGGCTGTGATAGCGACGGAGGTCTTGCTGATACCTTGCTGCTCTCAGGGCCGCATTGCGGCGGAGCCCTTCAAGCAGCAGTAGGTCGTCGTTGCGGAGTTCGTCCACCTCAGCCTCCTTGAAAGCCAAGACTCGCGGAGAGCCATGAGTGATTTCGCTGGGGAGGATGGCTTCAGCGCCATAGACAAGGGAGAACGGCGTCTCACCAGTTGGCTTTGTTGGCGTGGTGCGGATGGACCAGAGCACCGAGGGGAGCTCATCGATCCAATGCTTGCCGCTGGCCTTGAGGCGGTTGAAGCTTCTCGTCCTGAGGCCCTTGAGCACCTCGGCGTTGGCTCGTTCGGCCTGCCCGTTGCTTCGTGGATGCGCCACCGAGGCGTAGCAGATTTGGGCACCGATGCTGCCGAAGTAGGACTTGAAGGCGCCACTGATGAATTGTGAGCCGTTGTCAGTGATGATGCGGTTGGCACGCCGAAACGGCAGACCAGGCTCCTTATGAATTTTACCGCCGACTTCGCCGGAATGGTGCGCACAGGCTCCACCTCAGGCCACTTGGTGAATTTGTCGATGGCGACGTAGAGGTAGCGGTAGCCCCCGAGCGCTCGTGGGAAGGGTCCCAGCAGGTCCAGCCCCCAGACCGCGAACGGCCAGGAGAGCGGGATCGTCTGGAGTCCTTGCGCAGGCTGGTGGATTTGCTTGGCGTGGAATTGGCATGCGTCGCAGGTTTGGACGATTTCGGCAGCATCTTGAAGCACTGAGGGCCAGTAGAAACCACTCCGGAAAACCTTGCCTGCGATGGTGCGCGAGGAAGAGTGGTGGCCGCACTCGCCGCTGTGTATGTCGTTGATGAGCTGGCGGCCCTCCTCGGCAGGGACACACTGCAACGCAACCCCATTGGGTCGCTTGCGGTACAAGTCTCCGTCGTGAAGGCAGTAGGACTTGGCCTGGCGAGCAATTCTCTCGGCCTCTGCGTCGTCTTCGGGGAGGGCTCGGTTCTGCAGGTAGTTCTTGATCTCGTCGATCCAACCAGTGTCTTGTCGTACTAGAGTCAGCAGCAAGCGATCGCCCGAGGGCAACCCACAGTTTGGTGCTCCGCTCGGTGGGGCAGGTGGGAGCTCCTCGTCGATGCTGAAGCTGACCATAGGTTGCTTGACTGAGGCCTTGGTGAGCCTCTCCTCGAACACTCCAGGCTTCTGGGCTTCTCTTCTTGCTGCTCGCCGAGCAATTTCATCTGCCTCTTGGTTTTCTGCCCGTGGGATGTGCTTAAGCTCCATGCCCCTGAAGTGTTTTTCCAGCCTGCGTACCTCTTCAAGGTAGGCCACCATGTAGGTGTCCTTAGGCGTGTAGCTTTTGTTGGAGAAGTTGACGAGGAGCTGGGAGTCGCCCTTGATGAGGATGTACTTGATGCCGAGGGCGATGGCGGCTTTGAGCCCGGCGAGGAGGCCTTCATACTCAGCGATGTTGTTGGAGACCTTGTCGCTGTCCTTAAAGCACAGTTGGACGGCGTAGTAGAGCTTGTCGCCTGTTGGTGAGGTGAGAACGGCGCCAGCCCCTGCACTCCTGGCCGCAAAGGCACCGTCGAAGTGCATGGTCCAGTGGCTTGGCGTCGTTCCTCCTGAGGCTGTAACCTCCTCTTGTGGGAGCTCTTCGTCTTTGCGCGTGTCCGTCCACTCGGCCATGAAATCAGCCAGCACTCTGCCCTTGATGACCCTGGTGGTGTCAAACTCCAGCTCGAAAGATTGTAGCTCAATGCCCCAGCCTGCGACGCGATCTGTCGCGTTCGGGTTGCGCAGAACCTGCTCCAGGGGATATGAGGTGACAACCTTGATGGGGTGACCCTGGAAGTAGTGGCGCAGCTTCCCTGGAGGCGATGAGGAGCGAGAAAAGGAGCTTTTGCTGCATGGGATAGCGCTCGCGAGCATCCCGCAGCACTGTGCTGACGAAGTACACAGGGTGCTCGACGAGGGCAGTTGTTGGTGAGGTAGCGGCTGGCTCCTCCCCAGGATCGGTGGAGTCCTTGGCAAGGTTTTCTTGGGGCTGGGGGCCTGACGAGGCTGCTTCCTTGTCGGGGGGTTCTGGGCTTGGCGAGGTGGAGTTCTGCTTGTCGAGGACTGGCTCTTCTCTTTCAGCCACCAAGACCGCGCTTGCCGTCTGAGGAGTGGCTGCAAGGTACAGCTTCAGAGGCTCGCGAGGGCATGGGGCGACCATGATGGGTGGGCTCGCCAGGTATTTCTTCAAGTCCTCAAAGGCCTTTGCTGCTTCGGGGGTCCACTTGAAAGGACCGGACCTCTTCATGATCTTGAAAAATGGCAGCGCCCTCTCACCGAACTTGGAGATGAAACGGCCGAGGCTGGCCATACATCCCGCTAAGCGTTGCATGTCCTTGAGGCGACGAGGGGGCTGCATCTGCTCTATGGCCTTAATCTTGTCTGGGTTGGCCTCAATGCCGCGGTGGGATACCAGGAAACCGAGGAGCTTGCCTGAAGGGACCCCGAAGACGCACTTGGCGGGGTTCAGCTGATGTTGACCTTGTGCAGGTTGGCAAAGGTCTCCTCGAGGTCCTGGATGAGCGTGTCCTTCTCGCGGGTTTTGACGACGATGTCGTCGATGTAGGCCTCTGCATTCCTCCCCATTTGAGCTCCCAAGGCGATCCTCATGAGGCGCTGGAAAGTGGCGCCAGCGTTCTTCAGACCGAAGGGCATACAGACGTAGCAGAACACACCGCAAGGGGTGAGAAATGCTGTCTTCTCCTCGTCCTCCTTCGCCATCTTGATCTGGTGATAACCAGAGAAGGCATCCAGAAAACAAAGGAGCGCGCAGCCGGCGGTGGAGTCTACGATCTGGTCGATCCTCGGGAGGGGATAGGGGTCCTTGGGGCAGGCCTTGTTGAGGTCAATGAAGTCGATGCAGAGGCGACTCCCTCCGGTGTGCTTGGGGACGACCACACCATTGGCGAGCCAAGTGGGGTGGACCACTTCCTTGATGATGCTGGCCTTCTTCAGCTTGTCTACTTCCTTGACGATGAAGTCTTGCTTCTCTGGCGCCTGGCGCCGCGCTTTTTGCTTGACGGGGCGTGCGTTTGGGAACACGGCTAAGTGGTGCTCGATCACCTCCCTCGGTACTCCGGACATATCTGACGGTGTCCAGGCGAACATGTCAGAGTTTGCCCTGAGGAAGGCGACGAGCGCGCTTTCCTACTTGGGAGGCAGGTTGCCGCTGATGGTGACGCAAGCCCCCGAGCCACTCGCCTCCAGAGACACTTGTTTTGTCGCGGCCTTCTCTTGGGAGAACAGCTGCTTCTTCTTCGCGGGGGCCTCGGGAGGGGTTCCTCGTCCTCGTCGGCGGGTGACGCCACCGCGGCAGCCTTGTAGGCCGCCTGCGCAGCGTACAGGGCGTCCGAGACCACGCCGCGGATGACAATGGTGCCACCCGAGCCAGGGATCTTGACGAGGTTGTAGGCGTGGTGGGTCACCGCCATGAATTTGGCGAGGGCGGGGTAGCCGAGTATGGCGTTGTAGGGTAGGCCGATGTGCGCGACGTCGAACTCGATCAGCTCGGTGCGGTAGTTGGCCTGGGTGCCGAAAGTGACGGCGAGCCTCACCTGCCCCAGAGGGGTGGTGAGACCCTCTGTCACTCCCGAGAAGGGCCTGGTAGGCATGAGCCGCTCGTAGGGCACCTGCAGCTTCTCGAATGTCTCGACGGAGATGACGTTGAGGCCAGCACCCCCATCAATGAGCGTCTTAGAGACGGCGATATTGTTGATGGTGGGGGTGCAGACCAACGGGATGGTGCCAACGGTTGAGGTGGACTTGGGGTGATCGCCGGAGTCGAAGGTAATGGGGCACTGGGACCACTTGAGGGGCCTGGAGGCCTCGACTCCAGGGAGGGCTTGCCGCGACCTCGCGAGCGAGTTGCTTGAAGTGGCGGTTGGAGCGAGGGGCCTGAGCCCCGCCAAGGATGCAAGCGGCTCCACGAGGTACCTGGTAGCCCTCGTCAGCCTCGGCAGGCAGGTTGTCGTTTGCGGGCTGGGCAGCGTTGGCCTGGGGGTTCTGCTGGTAGTTGTCGTTGTAGTTGTTGTTCCAGCGTCGCCCCCCGCGGCCGCTGCGGCCTCCGCCGCGGCCTCCGCGGCCTCCGTTTGCCTCGTGAGCCTCGCGAGCCTCGCGAAGCCTCTTGATGTCGAAGCAGTCCTCGGTGGCGTGAGAGTGCCTGTTGTGGTAGATGCAGAAAGGGCGATCATCCTTCTTCTCAGGTCCTGCGGCTGGAGTAGCAGCTTGGCGAGACTGCTTGGCGTCAGGCTCTGCCGCGAGGACCGCAGTAGTCTTGCGCTTCTCAGAGGATTTCTTCTTCTTGGACTCCTCAGCGGGGTCCCCTGGCTCGTTCTTGACGAACAAGCGGCCCTCTTCAGCCTTGGCGCACTTGTCCGCCAAGTCGAAAAGCTTGACGACGGTGGTGATGTTGTCGTGGATGCCGAGCTTCTCGAGCATCCGCACGTCTGTGACCCCAGCCTGGAAGGCCGAAATGACCTGCGCGTCGGTGGCGTTGGGGATCTTGTTGCGCACTTGGCTGAAGCGCTGGATGTACTTGCGGAGGGTCTCGCCGGGCTTCTGACGCACGGCGCGGAGGTCGTTGTAGGTGAGGCCGCGCTCGTACGTGCCCTTGAAGTTGGCGACGAAGCACCGGCAGAGCTCCTCCCAAGAGTTGATGGACTCGGCGGGAAGGTTGGTGAGCCATGAGGACGCAGAGTCCTTGAGGGCCATAGGGAACCAGTTCGCCATGACCTTGTCGTCGCCCCCGGCGGCCTGGATGGCCAAAGAGTAGAGCTGCAGGAACTCCAGGGGGTTGTTCTTGCCGTCGTAGCGCGGAGGGAGGTCCGGCCTGAACTTGACCGGCCAAACGACGCGACGAAGGCTGCAAGTGAACGCGGCCGTCGTGCCGTAGGTGACCGTGCCGTTGGCAAGGGTGGCGCGGAGGTGGCGCCCGGCGGTGGCGATGTCCTGGACGGCGCGGTTGCGGCGTTCTTGCCCGCGCTCGATGCTCACGCGTGCGTCCTCAGGGGCTCGCTGCACAATCTGGCAGTCATGCGGCGACGACGCGTGCGATGCAGCGCGGCCGTCGCGAGGAGGAGCCCCCGCTGGAGCAGGTTGCGGTGCAACCGGTGGAGCCGGAGCGGGTGTGGGTTGGAGAGGAGGCGCGGGAGGTGCGCCGTGCGCCACGTCCCCCACGAGCGCAGAAGGAACCAGGGAACGAGACGGCGCAGGTGCCGCGGCGCGAGCGGCGCCGATGAGCTCGGCAACGCGGTTGAGCCAGGCCTCCTGAGCCGCCGGCGTGGGGCGGTACTGCAGCAGCTCCTGCGCCATGAGGAGCGCAGTCGCCGGGCTGGGCGCAAGGCGGCCCAGCGAGGAGGCAGCACGGTCCCGCGACGGGGGCAGGGAGGAGGCCTCCTCTTCGCCGAGGTCGTCCTCAGCGTGGTCGATGTTGTCGTCGTCGGGGTGCTCGACACGGGGCTTGGGGTCGACGCGGCGCTCCGGAGCAGAGCCCCCACGCGGGCGGCCACGCGGGCGGCCTGCGGGAGCGGTGGCGGCGCTAGCCGTCCGGCGAGCGAGACGTTCGGCACGAGAACCGGCCATGGCTGTGTCGAGGATGAAGACGCGCCTCATCCCCCTACCTGGCGCGCCAAATGTCGGAGATTGTCCCCAGGAACTAGGGGTGTCTCCAAGGTATCGTGTAAGGGGCTGAACACGGAGTCAAACAATCCACAACGTGCTCCGGCGACGGTGCTCGTCAGGCTCGCTGGGGACGACACGGCAGAGATTGACACGAGGTATTACCCAGGTTCAGGGCCCTCTTGTGGAGGTAAAACCCCTACGTCCTGCTTCTATGTATTGCACTGCTTGGAGAGTTTTTACAGTACAAGGAGAGCTTGTCGAGCTCTGGGTGGCTAACAATGGCTACTGGCTGATCTCCAGATCTAGGGTTAGGGTTTGCTAGAGCTGCAGCAACCGAAGGTCGAAAAACATGGATCGAACCCTTAGCTAGGGCGCGATCCTCCTCCTTTTATAGGCGCCCTAGGCCTCTTCTGCCCAAACATTTGGGCGGGAAGGGCTACCACATGGCGACGAAGGAAGAGGCGCGGTGCACCGTAAAGGTGAGGTCTACCATAAAGGTAAAGATCGTGGATGCGGTCCACGGCAGGGGAACGGCGTCACCAAAGCTGAAAAGGGGCACCGACCAGCTGGACGGCGGGCTGGCGCTTGCCGAGGTGGGAGGTGACCCACAGTGACGTCGTCCTTGGAGCGTAGCTGCAGACTGTTCCCTTGTCACCAAAGAGGCAATACTCGTTGTCCGCTTTGCTTGGCTCCGCTTTGTTGATTGCTTTATACATGGAAACGGCAATTGCGGCGTTGTCGTCATCGCGCGTAGGCACGCGCGTCACTCTGCACCCGGCGCTGAGCCCATGTGCGCTCTGCCGCGGGAGCAGAGATGGCTTCATGAAGAAAGCGCTTCGCGAGGCGAAAAGCCTCGCCAAGCCCTTCAGCTTGGTCCTTGGCAGAATTGCGGGCGGCGTCGGAGACGCCTTGTCGAAGAGCGATCCCTCGCCAAGGGAAATAACCCTTGGCGAGGAGAAGAACCCTTCGCGAGGAGGGAAATCCTCGCGAAGCTCGCCAGGCTTGGAGAGCCTGGTCCTTAGCGAAAATCATCCAAAGAATCTTGCGGGACCTGGCAGGCCGGCCCGTGGTACCCTGGTTTCCACTGTGCCGACAAAAAGTTCTCCCAGATACTCTCAAGTATACATATTTAGATGAGAAGAAAATATATCCTGTTATTATCAATTCTAACCTTTCAGCAAGAGAAGAGGAGCGATTATTGGAGGTTCTTAGGATACATCGAGTTGCAATGGGCTATACTTTGGATGATCTTCAAGGGATTTCTCCATCCATTTGTCGACATACAATTAATCTTGAACCTGATGCGAAGCCCGTTGTTGACCATCAACGAAGATTAAATCCAAAGATGAAGGATGTGGTAAGAAATGAGATACTCAAGCTTCTCGATGCAGGTATAATCTATCCTATTGCTGATAGTAGATGGGTTAGTCCTGTTCATTGTGTTCCTAAAAAGGGAGGTATGACTGTTGTTGCTAATGATAATAATGAACTCATTCCTCAGAGAACGGTTGTAGGATATAGAATGTGCATTCATTATAGGAAGCTTAATAAGGCTACTCGAAAAGATCATTATCCTTTGCCTTTTATTGATCAAATGCTTGAAAGATTGTCTAAGAACACTCACTTTTGTTTTCTTGATGGGTATTCTGGTTTCTCTCAAATTGCTGTTAAATATGAAGATCAAGAAAAAACTACTTTTACTTGTCCTTATGGAACTTATGCTTATAAACATATGCCTTTTGGTTTGTGTAATGCACCTGCTACTTTTCAAAGATGCATGTCTGCTATTTTTCATGGCTTTTGTGAGGAAATTGTGGAAGTCTTCATGGACGATTTCTCCATCTATGGAACTTCTTTTGACAATTGTCTCTATAATCTTGATAAAGTTTTGCAGAGATGTGAGGAGACTAATCTTGTTCTCAACTGGGAGAAGTGTCACTTTATGGTGAATGAAGGCATAGTGCTTGGACATAAAATTTCTGAGAGAGGAATTGAAGTTGATAAGGCTAAAATTGAAGCAATTGAGAATATGCCCTATCCAAGGGACATCAAAGGTATTCGTAGTTCCTTGATAATGCTGGTTTTTATAGGAGGTTTATTAAAGACTTTTCTAAGACTTTGAGGCCTCTTACTAATGTTCTTCAAAAGGATGTTCTATTTGTTTTTTATGAAGATTGTAAGGAAGCCTTCGAAATACTTAAGAAAGCTTTAATCATCGCTCCTATAGTCCAACCGCCTGATTGGAATTTACCCTTTAAGATTATGTCTGATGCTAGTGATTATGCTGTAGGGGTTGTTATTGGACAAAGAATTGATAAGAAGTTAAATGTCACTCATTATGCTAGTAAAACTTTGGATAGTGCTTAAAAGAATTATGCAACTACTGAAAAGGAATTTTTAGCAATTGTTTTCGCTTGTGATAAATTTAGACAAGACATTGTAGATTCTAAAGTAATTATTCATACTGATCATGCTGCAATTAAGTACCTTATGGAGAAGAAAGATGCTAAGCCTAGGCTTAGTAGATGGGTGCTTTTGCTGCAAGAGTTTGATTTGCATATTGTTGATAGAAAAGGTGCAAATAATCCTGTAGCTGATAATTTACCTAGAATGGAAAAATATACCTGATGATCCTATCCCTTTAAATGATAGTTTTCCTGATGAACAACTTGCTGTCATTAAGGTAACCTCTCATGATGCTCCTTGGTATGCTGATTATGCTAATTTCATCGTTTCAAAGTTTTTGCCTCCAAGCTTTACTTATCAACAGAAAAGGAAATTCTTCTATGACTTGAGGCACTACTTTTGGGATGACCCACATTTGTACAAGGAGGGGGTTGATGGAATTTTGAGGAGATGTATTCCTGAGCATGAACAGGAGGAAGTATTGAGGAAGTGCCACAACAGTGGTTATGGAGGACATCACGCAGGACAAAGGACTGCACATAAGGTTCTTCAATCAGGTGTTTATTGGCCTACTTTATTTAAGGATGCTAAAAGGTTTGTTTCGTCTTGTGACGAGTGTCAAAGGGTTGGTAACATTAGTAGACGTAATGAAATGCCTATGAATTATTCTCTTGTTATTGAGCCTTTTGATTGTTGGGGATTTGATTTTATGGGTCATTTTCCCACTTCGCATGGCAATACTCACACCCTTGTTGCTGTAGATTATATTACTAAATGGGTAGAAGCTATACCAACTAAAAGTGCTGATCATAAGACCTCTCTAAAAATGCTTGAAGAAGTTATGTTCCCTAGGTTTGGTGTGCCTAGATATCTTATGACAGATGGAGGGTCCCATTTTATTCATGTTGCTTTTAGAAAGGTTTTAGCTAAATATGATGTTAATCACAGAGTTTCTTCACCTTATCACCCTAAAACTAGTGGGCAAGTGGAGTTAACTAATAGAGAGATTAAGCTAATATTGCAAAACACCGTTAACAAGTCTAGGAAGAATTGGTCTAAAAAAACTTAATGATGCTTTATGGGCTTATAGAACTGTAACACCCCAGAATTTCGTCCCTAGTTTTAGTGGTGTTTTCCGACACCTGAAATTTTTTTTTCTAAGTGTTCCTCCAAAACTTTTGAGAATGATTTGACTTGGGAATTGCTCTCTCGAAATTTCCCCGGTATCCCCGAACCATTCCATCACCCGTGATAGCGCTGATGCTCAGGTTTTCTCTCGAAAACCCTAGCCCTAGTTATCGAACCTTTAAAACCCTTTTCTCCAGCTACCAAAGGGAAACCCATTTCCATCGCTGGAGAATTTCCACTAAAAATACCAGAGACTCCCCTCCTCATACAAAGACAATCCATCCAAAAATATTGCATACTTCAATGCAATATTTCCAAGTTTACCCATATTCTCCATTATGCCATTTTCAATCCAGAAATTGTCTAGACACCTTCCACTCACCCAAAAATTCTGCCATTTTGGTGAGGTGCATGATTTGACCTCCTGATCATTTCACTCCATTGGCCCAACCTCATTTGAGCAATATTTGAGGTACTTCCTTTGTAAGGCCCTTTTTATGCCTAATTGGGATTTCCAAAGCAACCCCTAGATAGAAAAACCATTTGGCATTGCCACTTTGCCAGATTGACCAACTTCCTTATATAACCACATATCCAGAATACCAGGTCAAGATCAGTTGAATAAAAACAATTGGCATGCCCATGCCATTTGGGCATTTTCGGACACCAATTTGTTTGACCAACTTCCCTGTGTCCAATTGATCCCAAACTTCACATACATACTACATACCCCTGTCCTAACCTACTGTGAATTTTGGAGATTTTTCTGAGATGTGCAAAGCCCCTGTCATTTCATCGAACACCTGGCGCACCCTCGGTTTTCTGAAAATCTTGTGTTGCGAAGTGTGGAGATTTTGAGTGTGGCCAGTTTGGTTGCCTTGGGCTTGTCCTTGTGAACCCAGTGGTACAAGCCTTTTTCAGTTTAGAGCCCCGAGTCACCGGGAACGCGACGATGCCGCTCGCGTCGCGCTCTGAACGTCCGGGACGCGCGCTTTGGTAAGACCTAAACTCCCGTTACTGCTATGGTCGGTGCCTAATCCGCCTGCAGCAGTGTGCCTCGTGCTTCACTGTGCATCCAGCACGGCAGCCTCACCCCCTCCCCCTCCTTATCTCCTCCCTGTGGCCGGAGACGTAAGCGATGACCTCGGCGGCCATTGATGGCAGCACCGGCCAGCACCTAACTCCCCCCGGCCTTTAAAAGAGCATCCCGAGCCCTCCCTCGCAGGCACACCTCACTCTCCTCTCTCCCTGGACCTCTCGGCTTGTTTATGTGGACAACGGCGGAGCTCTGCTCCGTTCCGGCCGAAACCGTCGCCGTCGGGTTTCCAACCGTGGCGAGCTCGACCCGGAGCCGTTCCCCGTTTAAACGTACCCAGAGCCTCCTACCACCCTCCTCTACCTCCCCGTGCAACCAGAGCATCCTGTGGTCGTCGAGGGCGTCGCCTTCGTCGACGCGTCCGCCGTGTCCGTGAAGCACGCCCCTGGAACTCGCGGGTGCCGCGCGTGGAAGCCGCCCCTGTCCTCGCCTCCACCCTCCCCCGACCGCGGTGGGCCACGCCGTGCCCCTCCCCGCCGCCGGCCAGCCTCCCGGCGCCCTCCTTGGCCATCCCCGGCCGAACCTTGGTCGCTCTAGTGCGTGGAGCACGGAGGAAGACGACCGGGATCGATCCCTCCTGTTCTTCTGTTTTTTTTTCTCTTCCGAATCGTTTTCTTTCCAGCCCAGCCAGTGCGGTGGCAGCAGCGCAGCAGACCGCGGCCCAGCCAGTGCAGCGCAGTGGCGCGCAGTAGCGGCCTAGCAGCGGCCCGTGAAGTTTTTTCGCGGATCTGTTTTTTTTTCTTTTCCTGCTGGACAGATTTTTCGAACCTCCGTATCTTTCGAACCGTGACTCCGATTCAGGTGATTCAAGTTTGTAAATTCCTAGTTTTAAGAGATCTATCCAGTGGTATATGTTTTGTATTTTTGTGTGATGCTTAGATGCTCAGCACCCGCGTATGCATGTATAGGTATTCCGCGGTACCGGCAAATCGAAACCCTATCCCGCGACATGCCCGCGACCTCCAAGCCAAATGGCGTCGACCGTCGAAGGCAAGCTAACCCCTTGCTATGATCCGTCCCGCAATGCTTGTTTGTTTGATTGCTTAATACTATGTCGGGTGATTATATTGTTGTTTGTATATTATGCTTGCCTGAGTGTTGTTCTTGTTTAGAATAAAACTTATATTATTGTTCCTGCCATGTTGCATATCCTGTCGTATTTTAATTTATTGCACTACCTTATATTGCTTATCTGTGCAACACTCACATTCCCGAGACAATGGCCGGGTCTCCCGCCTCAAGTCAAAGGAATGGGGGGAATTATTACAATTGTGCGTCTCGCGCGCTTGCGGGGCTTTGTTTGGTTCTTTTCCTCTTCACCGAGGTGAGGAGCGGACGAATGTCGTCTTATGATCCTTGGGGTTGGGGGCATTCGCCAAAAGAGTTATTTGCCTTGTCCCTCCGTCAAATATGGTTGGCATAGACCATCCGGACTGCGACGCTGGGAGCTGACTTTCTGGTTCTTTTTGCCGAGATTGCTGACACCACGTCGGGGTAACCCTCGAGTGGAATGGATGCTCTCTCTGTCTTATGAGTGCTTTTCGGTTATTCTTTTACGGTGACACCGGCCGGGTTGCCCGCCACAGTCATCTGTTTGAAACACTATGTTATAATTTGTAGTTGACCTGTGATGACGCTTGTTGGCGGACTCGCCACGATAGTCACCCGGTCGGCGCTAATCCACCAGTTGATCTGTGATGACGCTTGTTGGCGGACTCGCCACGATAGTCACCCGGTCGACGCTAATCAACCAGTTGATCTGTGGTGACGCTTGTTGGTGGACTCGCCACGATAGTCGCCCGGTTGACGCTAACCAATTGTTTATTTTATTTTCTCACTCAACCCGTGGCTGCTACTGGCCGGAGACATCTCCGCCCTCGCCCGGTTGAATGTATTGTTTTATTTTCTTGTCAACCTGAGGCTGGTACCGGCCGGAGGCATCTCCGCCACAGTCGCCCGGTTGATGCAAACTATCTATTGCTTGAAATATTGTGTTGCTACTGTTTTGTTGTTTGAGGGTATATTATTATGTTATTGTGGTTGTTGTGTTGGGCTAATCCTTTGATGCGTGGATATGTGAATGATGGAACTTGATTAAATGAAACACCCCTCCAAACTTCGATAGGGTCAGTCCATAGTGCCATCAATCTGAACATCGAACGCACTACCACTGTCGCCCCAAATGGAAAGGCCGTAACCTATGTAACCTATCAAGCCTCCTTTGATGCTACCCACCTGGCAAGTCTAGTCGGATACTGCATAGTTGTGGTCGGGGCTAGTCTTGTGAAGGTTCCGGAGCTAGGCGTTGCTCATCCGTTGGGGACGTGCCGGATTCACTTCGTCATAAGGCATAGAGTCATGCTGGTAGCTATACAGGGAGTGTCTTGGTAGCGTGAACGGTTATGTATGTGTATCTTGCTAAGTTTGACTTAAGGATGATGTCCTAAAGTGCCGGCGGAGTAAGGTGCATCTAGATGGGTGGTCACTGCAACCTCTCGAGAGTATGTCATCTAGCAGCTAGCCTTGTTCCTAGGTTATGGAACAGTTCAGTGTCGGTCACACTATTTGTCCTTGCCGAGTCCGGAGGTTAAACTTAAGAATTGTTTGAAGGAATTATGAACGACTTGATCACACTTAATAAACAATAAGATGATGCAGGGAATGTTACTTGAGATGTCAGATGAGATAAGGCCGGTGGGCCTAGCAGTGGTGACAGATGAGATTAGCCTCGTGAGGCTAGAGGCCAGTGGGCCTAGCTGTGATAATATGATTTATTGTGTTACTTGGTACCAACTGGTACCCCGTTCTTCGTCACAGGTAAGTTCTTTGTGTGACCCCGGTACACGATCCAACCCCACCTGGCTTGGACTCTGTACTGGTGGTACCCCTGCTGTTTGCTCATGCCATGTTTTACTGTGATGCCATGTTGTCATCCTTTTGGACTGTCATAAGTAGATACTTGCCATGTTTAGATTCTTATCGTTGCTGGTTGTCTGATTGCTTGACCGTTCATGTCTTGTGGTTATACTCTTGCGAGTACATCATTGTACTCAGACTGGCTTTTCATGTGGCCAGACTTGAGGGGATCCACCTACTACCATAGCAAGGAGATGGAGCAAGAGCGTGCTAGGATCAGTAGCCCAGCCAGATGCCTGTGGAATGGAGCCGCACCAAGCCGTTGCCGTACCAGTGTCTTCCGCTGCCACTTAAACTCTGTCCCGTGCCATGCTTGGCCATGATTATTTTTCATGCCTTGAAGGCCATGTAACCATTTGTAGCCCTTTGGGCCTGATTGTGTAATGATATTCCCGCTATGTTGCATTGTCGTAACGTGCGTCCAGATATCCTGGGCTGGCGCACGGGGCGACCGCCTCTCTGGCGACTTGTGCCAGAAGGGGGTGCCACAGAGCATGGTATCAGAGCACCAGGCTGGCTGTAGACTACCCTAGCACAGAAAACCCCGCCCTACTTTTGCCCGACAGTGAGCCCGATGGATTAACCCATCTCCGCCTAACCGGCATGGCTGGTGTCGGTCAACAGTATGGTGCAGTAGGACCTGTCCCAATCTTCCCCAACAAGACGAGCCGGTTTCTTCCATGAGAAGAAGCCGACCTTACCCAGTGAACCCGAGGCCCAGTCCTAGTTGCTTTATAACCCACCCTCGCCAGCCCTCTGGCAACCCAACTCCTTTAAAGTAGAATCCCATAGAGGAACCTCGCATCCTCCTCCCCCTCCAAGAAAAGCTAGTGACCCCAAGGAAATCCGATGGCGACCCTTAATGCCATCTTGGAAACCACTGCCGAGGAGCATTCGAGCTTTCAATTGCTTCTCTGGAGGGCCGTCAACCATATCCTTGGTAGCTCCGTTCGCCCAGTGTATGTGGTGTTCCAGAGCTCACTCTCGTCGTCCGGAGATGAATTCCGGGCCGATGTGAGGATCAGCCCGTGTCCCCGGGGCACAAATCAGCCCTACTTAATCCAAGGAGGCCGCATGCCCACTTTGGGGCTAGCCATCCAGGTAGCAGCCTGGGAATGCCTCGTTCGTCTTCGGTCCTCCGAACCCCTGCTAGCTGAAACTCGAGAGTTCTACTACCTTCCGGCCAGACCACGACCCCGTGGAGAGATGATCCAAGCCGACGTCTCGAAGGAGCCTGACCCAGCGCTAATCAACCAAGTTGCTTACGCCATCGCAATGACGAACCTCAACAACCTCTTTATGGAGGAGCTCGTGGCTACAAGGAGGAACCTCAGCCGTGCCCGCCTACATCAATACCTAGGGGAAAGCACACCTACACTCTCCCGTAGGCTAGCCCGAAGTAGCAGACCTCCACTTCCAGATCCCGGCCCATCCCGACGAATCCCCGAGCAGGTTCCGATCCTCGAAGGTGTTCCTGTGTCCTCCGACCTTGCGGAGGAAGGGGACGTGGACACCACTCTCCGGCTTGGCCGCACTCCACCATCTGTGAAGGACCGTCAAGTGGAGTGAGATCTGTTTAGTTTAGCTGGAGTGGCGCTTATGAGGTGTAGCTGAGAGTTTGTGAGAATGTTTGTAATTCCTATGCCTGCTTGTACGTGTGTTTGTGTTGGGTCGAGTGTTTAATAGCCGTTGCGTGCTTGTTATCTGGTATGATTGAAATGATTGTTCCCTGTTGCTTCAAGTTTTTAGGGCCATAAAAATGAAGCATTACTTTCTAAAATGATATTTTCCCCGAGTAGCAAGTTCTACTATCTCTGTGATAGTGCCTCTGCAATTCTCTCTGCTACAAGAACAAATCTGGGACAGCTCAGGGAAGATCACAGGAATGCAAATATGGATCCAAATCAGCAGTGAAGACAAGTTTGATACATCAGCAGAGTTCAGTACATAAGAGAAATTTCAGGAACAGAGGATACAAGTTCTACTCCGACATACGACACTCCCACTACCTCAGTACAGATACAGGAGAGCACCCCGGGGAAAATCCTACTCCCTCTCGCGCTCAGTGGCATCACCTGAAGATGAGCCTGATTCACCGCGAGCCGCACGACAACGACGACGGATGGCATGAGCCGACAGCTGCCCTCCAGCCGAAGGAACCACTGCATCCGCCACCTGCGGCAGCACCACCTGCTCGCCCGCAGCCGGCCCCGCCAGCTCGCCCACTGCCGGCACCGCAGCAGCATCACCGCCAGTGCCGCACCACCAGTCGTACAGAGCCACCAACAAGAGAACCACCGCCGCATACAACAGTGCCACCACCACCGAAGCCATGACCCAGAAGATCACGATCACGAACAGCTGCTTGAAGAATCCCGCTCCCTCTCGGTGCGCGTAATATTCGTCGAAGATGGCTGAAAGGAAACCCATGGTAGTAATGGAAGAGGAAGGAATTTCAGAGACCTCCGTTTATAGCCGCAAGCTCGGATGCCGCACACTGCTCAGCCTCACGCGGGAAAGGAAGAGAATCGCGCGCCATGCTCGGCCAATTGGCGCGAAACCACCAAGGTGCCCAAAGCCGTGATGGCCGCCGCGTCAATGGACCGCACGCGCAGCAGTGCCATAGAGGAGTGCTTCGCGCACTCAGAGTCAGCCAGGTACGAGGGAAGATGCTGCGAGGAAGAAGAAGATAGAAAGAAAGAGGGAGACTGCCAGGTGGACCCCGGACCCACATGTCTGCGAGTAAGAAGATGACCCTCTGTGTGCCTCTATCCTTTTCTCAACAGATCAGTCCCTCATCTCTCCTCTGTTCATAGGGAAAATTTTGCCAAAATAATTTTGGGGATGGCCCTACCCCTCAGGGTCTGTAAGTCAATTTTGGCGAAACAGATGCTTTCTTTTGAAAAGAAACCCTTTTCCTTTTTCAAAACCTGTGTATACATGAAAATGTATATACAGCTTTTCTAAAATAAAAACCCTAGACGGGGGATATGATTGGCATGTCCTTAATCTGTTTGTTTAGCAAAATTTGGTTGTTGGTTGGTGATCGGTGCGTAGATCTTGTTTGGTCTTGCCATGTTTGTATCTGGTTGAGCAAAAACCTTAGATTTAATTTAATAAACATGCTAGTAGATCCTATGTTGATTGAGTGAGCCACTGCCATGCCATCCTTAGAATGCATTAAGTGGGACAACAGTATCACACCTTGATAATGTTTGTTCTAGAAATATCGTGCTGAGGGTTAATCGTTTTGAGTGATAAGCTCTAATATTTGGTAGAAAAGGTTTTAATATTTTAAATATAGGGGTAGATTAAACCATACAAGAAATATCTTGTATAACCCCGGGAATCTCTATTAGTCTCCGAATCTCGGGACGAGATTCTTTTTAAGGGGGGAAGGTTTGTAACACCCCCAGGATTTCGTCCCTAATTTTAGTGGTGTTTTCCGACACCTGAATTTTTTTTAAGTGTTCCTCCAAAACTTTTGAGAATGATTTGATTTGGGAATTGCTCCCTCGAAATTTCCCCGGTATCCCCGAACCATTCCATCACCCGTGATAGCGCTGATGCTCGGGTTTTCTCTCGAAAACCCTAGCCCTAGTTATCGAACCTCTAAAACCCTTTACTCCACCTACCAAAGGGAAACCCATTTCCATCACTGGAGAATTTCCACTAAAAATACCAGAGACTCCCCTCCTCATACAAAGACAATCCATCCAAAAATATTGCATACTTCAATGCAATATTTCCAAGTTTACCCATATTCTCCATTATGCCATTTTCAATCCAGAAATTGTCTAGACACCTTCCACTCACCCAAAAATTCTGCCATTTTGGTGAGGTGCATGATTTGACCTCCTGATCATTTCACTCCATTGGCCCAACCTCATTTGAGCAATATTTGAGGTACTTCCTTTGTAAGGCCCTTTTTATGCCTAATTGTGATTTCCAAAGCAACCCCTAGATAGAAAAACCATTTGGCATTGCCACTTTGCCAGATTGACCAACTTCCTTATATAACCACATATCCAGAATACCAGGTCAAGATCAGTTGAATAAAAACAATTGGCATGCCCATGCCATTTGGGCATTTTCGGACACCAATTTGTTTGACCAACTTCCCTGTGTCCAATTGATCCCAAACTTCACATACATACTACATACCCCTGTCCTAACCTACTGTGAATTTTGGAGATTTTTCTGAGATGTCCAAAGCCCCTGTCATTTCATCGAACACCTGGCGCACCCTTGGTTTTCTGAAAATCTTGTATTGCGAAGTGTGGAGATTTTGAGTGTGGCCAGTTTGGTTGCCTTGGGCTTGTCCTTGTGAACCCAGTGGTACAAGCCTTTTTCAGTTTAGAGCTCCGAGTCACCGGGAACGCGACGATGCCGCTCGCGTCACGCTCTGAACGTCCGGGACGCGCGCTTTGGTAAGACCTAAACTCCCGTTACTGCTATGGTCGGTGCCTAATCCGCCTGCAGCAGTGTGCCTCGTGCTTCACTGTGCATCCAGCACGGCAGCCTCACCCCCTCCCCCTCCTTATCTCCTCCCTGTGGCCGGAGACGTAAGCGATGACCTCGGCGGCCATTGATGGCAGCACCGGCCAGCACCTAACTCCCCCCCGGCCTTTAAAAGAGCATCCCGAGCCCTCCCTCGCAGGCACACCTCACTCTCCTCTCTCCCTGGACCTCTCGGCTTGTTTATGTGGACAACGGCGGAGCTCTGCTCCGTTCCGGCCGAAACCGTCGCCGTCGGGTTTCCAACCGTGGCGAGCTCGACCCGGAGCCGTTCCCCGTTTAAACGTACCCAGAGCCTCCTACCACCCTCCTCTACCTCCCCGTGCAACCAGAGCATCCTGTGGTCGTCGAGGGCGTCGCCTTCGTCGACGCGTCCGCCGTGTCCGTGAAGCACGCCCCTGGAACTCGCGGGTGCCGCGCGTGGAAGCCGCCCCTGTCCTCGCCTCCACCCTCCCCCGACCGCGGTGGGCCACGCCGTGCCCCTCCCCGCCGCCGGCCAGCCTCCCGGCGCCCTCCTTGGCCATCCCCGGCCGAACCTTGGTCGCTCTAGTGCGTGGAGCACGGAGGAAGACGACCGGGATCGATCCCTCCTGTTCTTCTGTTTTTTTTTCTCTTCCGAATCGTTTTCTTTCCAGCCCAGCCAGTGCGGTGGCAGCAGCGCAGCAGACCGCGGCCCAGCCAGTGCAGCGCAGTGGCGCGCAGTAGCGGCCTAGCAGCGGCCCGTGAAGTTTTTTCGCGGATCTGTTTTTTTTTCTTTTCCTGCTGGACAGATTTTTCGAACCTCCGTATCTTTCGAACCGTGACTCCGATTCAGGTGATTCAAGTTTGTAAATTCCTAGTTTTAAGAGATCTATCCAGTGGTATATGTTTTGTATTTTTGTGATGCTTAGATGCTCAGCACCCGCGTATGCATGTATAGGTATTCCGCGGTACCGGCAAATCGAAACCCTATCCCGCGACATGCCCGCGACCTCCAAGCCAAATGGCGTCGACCGTCGAAGGCAAGCTAACCCCTTGCTATGATCCGTCCTGCAATGCTTGTTTGTTTGATTGCTTAATACTATGTCGGGTGATTATATTGTTGTTTGTATATTATGCTTGCCTGAGTGTTGTTCTTGTTTAGAATAAAACTTATATTATTGTTCCTGCCATGTTGCATATCCTGTCGTATTTTAATTTATTGCACTACCTTATATTGCTTATCTGTGCAACACTCACATTCCCGAGACAATGGCCGGGTCTCCCGCCTCAAGTCAAAGGAATGGGGGGAATTATTACAATTGTGCGTCTCGCGCGCTTGCGGGGCTTTGTTTGGTTCTTTTCCTCTTCACCGAGGTGAGGAGCGGACGAATGTCGTCTTATGATCCTTGGGGTTGGGGGCATTCGCCAAAAGAGTTATTTGCCTTGTCCCTCCGTCAAATATGGTTGGCATAGACCATCCGGACTGCGACGCTGGGAGCTGACTTTCTGGTTCTTTTTGCCGAGATTGCTGACACCACGTCGGGGTAACCCTCGAGTGGAATGGATGCTCTCTCTGTCTTATGAGTGCTTTTCGGTTATTCTTTTACGGTGACACCGGCCGGGTTGCCCGCCACAGTCATCTGTTTGAAACACTATGTTATAATTTGTAGTTGACCTGTGATGACGCTTGTTGGCGGACTCGCCACGATAGTCACCCGGTCGGCGCTAATCCACCCGTTGATCTGTGATGACGCTTGTTGGCGGACTCGCCACGATAGTCACCCGGTCGACGCTAATCAACCAGTTGATCTGTGGTGACGCTTGTTGGCTGGACTCGCCACGATAGTCGCCCGGTTGACGCTAACCAATTGTTTATTTTATTTTCTCACTCAACCCGTGGCTGCTACTGGCCGGAGACATCTCCGCCCTCGCCCGGTTGAATGTATTGTTTTATTTTCTTTGTCAACCTGAGGCTGGTACCGGCCGGAGGCATCTCCGCCACAGTCGCCCGGTTGATGCAAACTATCTATTGCTTGAAATATTGTGTTGCTACTGTTTTGTTGTTTGAGGATATATTATTATGTTATTGTGGTTGTTGTGTTGGGCTAATCCTTTGATGCTTGGATATGTGAATGATGGAACTTGATTAAATGAAACACCCCTCCAAACTTCGATAGGGTCAGTCCATAGTGCCATCAATCTGAACATCGAACGCACTACCACTGTCGCCCCAAATGGAAAGGCCGTAACCTATGTAACCTATCAAGCCTCCTTTGATGCTACCCACTGGCAAGTCTAGTCGGATACTGCATAGTTGTGGTCGGGGCTAGTCTTGTGAAGGTTCCGGAGCTAGGCGTTGCTCATCCGTTGGGGACGTGCCGGATTCACTTCGTCATAAGGCATAGAGTCATGCTGGTAGCTATACAGGGAGTGTCTTGGTAGCGTGAACGGTTATGTATGTGTATCTTGCTAAGTTTGACTTAAGGATGATGTCCTAAAGTGCCGGCGGAGTAAGGTGCATCTAGATGGGTGGTCACTGCAACCTCTCGAGAGTATGTCATCTAGCAGCTAGCCTTGTTCCTAGGTTATGGAACAGTTCAGTGTCGGTCACACTATTTGTCCTTGCCGAGTCCGGAGGTTAAACTTAAGAATTGTTGAAGGAATTATGAACGACTTGATCACACTTAATAAACAATAAGATGATGCAGGGAATGTTACTTGAGATGTCAGATGAGATAAGGCCGGTGGGCCTAGCAGTGGTGACAGATGAGATTAGCCTCGTGAGGCTAGAGGCCAGTGGGCCTAGCTGTGATAATATGATTTATTGTGTTACTTGGTACCAACTGGTACCCCGTTCTTCGTCACAGGTAAGTTCTTTGTGTGACCCCGGTACACGATCCAACCCCACCTGGCTTGGACTCTGTACTGGTGGTACCCCTGCTGTTTGCTCATGCCATGTTTTACTGTGATGCCATGTTGTCATCCTTTTGGACTGTCATAAGTAGATACTTGCCATTTTTAGATTCTTATCGTTGCTGGTTGTCTGATTGCTTGACCGTTCATGTCTTGTGGTTATACTCTTGCGAGTACATCATTGTACTCAGACTGGCTTTTCATGTGGCCAGACTTGAGGGGATCCACCTACTACCATAGCAAGGAGATGGAGAAAGAGCGTGCTAGGATCAGTAGCCCAGCCAGATGCCTGTGGAATGGAGCCGCACCAAGCCGTTGCCGTACCAGTGTCTTCCGCTGCCACTTAAACTCTGTCCCGTGCCATGCTTGGCCATGATTATTTTTCATGCCTTGAAGGCCATGTAACCATTTGTAGCCCTTTGGGCCTGATTGTGTAATGATATTCCCGCTATGTTGCATTGTCGTAACGTGCGTCCAGATATCCTGGGCTGGCGCACGGGGCGACCGCCTCTCTGGCGACTTGTGCCAGAAGGGGGTGCCACAGAGCGTGGTATCAGAGCACCAGGCTGGCTGTAGACTACCCTAGCATGGAAAACCCCGCCCTGCTTTTGCCCGACAGTGAGCCCGATGGATTAACCCATCTCCGCCTAACCGGCATGGCTGGTGTCGGTCAACAGTATGGTGCAGTAGGACCTGTCCCAATCTTCCCCAACAAGACGAGCCGGTTTCTTCCATGAGAAGAAGCCGACCTTACCCAGTGAACCCGAGACCCAGTCCTAGTTGCTTTATAACCCACCCTCGCCAGCTCTCTGGCAACCCAACTCCTTTAAAGTAGAATCCCATAGAGGAACCTCGCATCCTCCTCCCCCTCCAAGAAAAGCTAGTGACCCCAAGGAAATCCGATGGCGACCCTTAATGCCATCTTGGAAACCACTGCCGAGGAGCATTCGAGCTTTCGATTGCTTCTCTGGAGGGCCGTCAACCATATCCTTGGTAGCTCCATTCGCCCAGTGTATGTGGTGTTCCAGAGCTCACTCTCGTCGTCCGGAGATGAATTCCGGGCCGATGTGAGGATCAGCCCGTGTCCCCGGGGCACAAATCAGCCCTACTTAATCCAAGGAGGCCGCATGCCCACTTTTGGGCTAGCCATCTAGGTAGCAGCCTGGGAATGCCTCGTTCGTCTTCGGTCCTCCGAACCCCTGCTAGCTGAAACTCGAGAGTTCTACTACCTTCCGGCCAGACCACGACCCCGTGGAGAGATGATCCAAGCCGACGTCTCGAAGGAGCCTGACCCAGCGCTAATCAACCAAGTTGCTTACGCCATCGCAATGACGAACCTCAACAACCTCTTGATGGAGGAGCTCGTGGCTACAAGGAGGAACCTCAGCCGTGCCCGCCTACATCAATACCTAGGGGAAAGCACACCTACACTCTCCCATAGGCTAGCCCGAAGTAGCAGACCTCCACTTCCAGATCCCAGCCCATCCCGACGAATCCCCGAGCAGGTTCCGATCCTCGAAGGTGTTCCTGTGTTCTCCGACCTTGCGGAGGAAGGGGACGTGGACACCACTCTCCGGCTTGGCCGCACTCCACCATCTGTGAAGGACCGTCAAGTGGAGTGAGATCTGTTTAGTTTAGCTGGAGTGGCGCTTATGAGGTGTAGCTGAGAGTTTGTGAGAATGTTTGTAATTCCTATGCCTGCTTGTACGTGTGTTTGTGTTGGGTCGAGTGTTTAATAGCCGTTGCGTGCTTGTTATCTGGTATGATTGAAATGATTGTTCCCTGTTGCTTCAAGTTTTTAGGGCCATAAAAATGAAGCATTACTTTCTAAAATGATATTTTCCCCGAGTAGCAAGTTCTACTATCTCTGTGATAGTGCCTCTGCAATTCTCTCTGCTACAAGAACAAATCTGGGACAGCTCAGGGAAGATCACAGGAATGCAAATATGGATCCAAATCCGCAGTGAAGACAAGTTTGATACATCAGCAGAGTTCAGTACATAAGAGAAATTTCAGGAACAGAGGATACAAGTTCTACTCCGACATACGACACTCCCACTACCTCAGTACAGATACAGGAGAGCACCCCAGGGAAAATCCTACTCCCTCTCGCGCTCAGTGGCATCACCTGAAGATGAGCCTGATTCACCGCGAGCCGCACGACAACGACGACGGATGGCATGAGCCGACAGCTGCCCTCCAGCCGAAGGAACCACTGCATCCGCCACCTGCGGCAGCACCACCTGCTCGCCCGCAGCCGGCCCCGCCAGCTCGCCCACTGCCGGCACCGCAGCAGCATCACCGCCAGTGCCGCACCACCAGTCGTACAGAGCCACCAACAAGAGAACCACCGCCGCATACAACAGTGCCACCACCACCGAAGCCATGACCCAGAAGATCACGATCACGAACAGCTGCTTGAAGAATCCCGCTCCCTCTCGGTGCGCGTAATATTCGTCGAAGATGGCTGAAAGGAAACCCATGGTAGTAATGGAAGAGGAAGGAATTTCAGAGACCTCCGTTTATAGCCGCAAGCTCGGATGCCGCACACTGCTCAGCCTCACGCGGGAAAGGAAGAGAATCGCGCGCCATGCTCGGCCAATTGGCGCGAAACCACCAAGGTGCCCAAAGCCGTGATGGCCGCCGCGTCAATGGACCGCACGCGCAGCAGTGCCATAGAGGAGTGCTTCGCGCACTCAGAGTCAGCCAGGTACGAGGGAAGATGCTGCGAGGAAGAAGAAGATAGAAAGAAAGAGGGAGACTGCCAGGTGGACCCCGGACCCACATGTCTGCGAGTAAGAAGATGACCCTCTGTGTGCCTCTATCCTTTTCTCAACAGATCAGTCCCTCATCTCTCCTCTGTTCATAGGGAAAATTTTTCCAAATAATTTTGGGGATGGCCCTACCCCTCAGGGTCTGTAAGTCAATTTTGGCGAAACAGATACTTTCTTTTGAAAAGAAACCCTTTTCCTTTTCAAAACCTGTGTATACATGAAGATGTATATACAGCTTTTCTAAAATAAAAACCCTAGACGGGGGATATGATTGGCATGTCCTTAATCTGTTTGTTTAGCAAAATTTGGTTGTTGGTTGGTGATCGGTGCGTAGATCTTGTTTGGACTTGCCATGTTTGTATCTGGTTGAGCAAAAACCTTAGATTTAATTTAATAAACATGCTAGTAGATCCTATGTTGATTGAGTGAGCCACTGCCATGCCATCCTTAGAATGCATTAAGTGGGACAAAAGTATCACACCTTGATAATGTTTGTTCTAGAAATATCGTGCTGAGGGTTAATCGTTTTGAGTGATAAGCTCTAATATTTGGTAGAAAAGGTTTTAATATTTTAAATGTAGGGGTAGATTAAACCATACAAGAAATATCTTGTATAACCCCGGGAATCTCTATTAGTCTCCGAATCTCGGGACGAGATTCTTTTTAAGGGGGGAAGGTTTGTAACACCCCAGAATTTCGTCCCTAGTTTTAGTGGTGTTTTCCGACACCTGAATTTTTTTTTCTAAGTGTTCCTCCAAAACTTTTGAGAATGATTTGACTTGGGAATTGCTCTCTCGAAATTTCCCCGGTATCCCCGAACCATTCCATCACCCGTGATAGCGCTGATGCTCAGGTTTTCTCTCGAAAACCCTAGCCCTAGTTATCGAACCTTTAAAACCCTTTTCTCCAGCTACCAAAGGGAAACCCATTTCCATCGCTGGAGAATTTCCACTAAAAATACCAGAGACTCCCCTCCTCATACAAAGACAATCCATCCAAAAATATTGCATACTTCAATGCAATATTTCCAAGTTTACCCATATTCTCCATTATGCCATTTTCAATCCAGAAATTGTCTAGACACCTTCCACTCACCCAAAAATTCTGCCATTTTGGTGAGGTGCATGATTTGACCTCCTGATCATTTCACTCCATTGGCCCAACCTCATTTGAGCAATATTTGAGGTACTTCCTTTGTAATGCCTTTTTATGCCTAATTGTGATTTCCAAAGCAACCCCTAGATAGAAAAACCATTTGGCATTGCCACTTTGCCAGATTGACCAACTTCCTTATATAACCACATATCCAGAATACCAGGTCAAGATCAGTTGAATAAAAACAATTGGCATGCCCATGCCATTTGGGCATTTTCGGACACCAATTTGTTTGACCAACTTCCCTGTGTCCAATTGATCCCAAACTTCACATACATACTACATACCCCTGTCCTAACCTACTGTGAATTTTGGAGATTTTTCTGAGATGTGCAAAGCCCCTGTCATTTCATCGAACACCTGGCGCACCCTCGGTTTTCTGAAAATCTTGTGTTGCGAAGTGTGGAGATTTTGAGTGTGGCCAGTTTGGTTGCCTTGGGCTTGTCCTTGTGAACCCAGTGGTACAAGCCTTTTTCAGTTTAGAGCTCCGAGTCACCGGGAACGCGACGATGCCGCTCGCGTCGCGCTCTGAACGTCCGGGACGCGCGCTTTGGTAAGACCTAAACTCCCGTTACTGCTATGGTCGGTGCCTAATCCGCCTGCAGCAGTGTGCCTCGTGCTTCACTGTGCATCCAGCACGGCAGCCTCACCCCCTCCCCCTCCTTATCTCCTCCCTGTGGCCGGAGACGTAAGCAATGACCTCGGCGGCCATTGATGGCAGCACCGGCCAGCACCTAACTCCCCCCCGGCCTTTAAAAGAGCATCCCGAGCCCTCCCTCGCAGGCACACCTCACTCTCCTCTCTCCCTGGACCTCTCGGCTTGTTTATGTGGACAACGGCGGAGCTCTGCTCCGTTCCGGCCGAAACCGTCGCCATCGGGTTTCCAACCGTGGCGAGCTCGACCCGGAGCCGTTCCCCGTTTAAGCGTACCCAGAGCCTCCTACCACCCTCCTCTACCTCCCCGTGCAACCAGAGCGTCCTGTGGTCGTCGAGGGCGTCGCCTTCGTCGACGCGTCCGCCGTGTCCGTGAAGCACGCCCCTGGAACTCGCGGGTGCCGCGCGTGGGAGCCGCCCCGGTCCTCGCCTCCACCCTCCCCCGACCGCGGTGGGCCACGCCGTGCCCCTCCCCGCCGCCGGCCAGCCTCCCGGCGCCCTCCTTGGCCATCCCCGGCCGAACCTTGGTCGCTCCAGTGCGTGGAGCACGGAGGAAGACGACCGGGATCGATCCCTCCTGTTCTTCTGTTTTTTTTCTCTTCCGAATCGTTTTCTTTCCAGCCCAGCCAGTGCGATGGCAGCAGCGCAGCAGACCGCGGCCCAGCCAGTGCAGCGCAGTGGTGCGCAGTAGCGGCCCAGCAGCGGCCCGTGAAGTTTTTTCGCGGATCTGTTTTTTCTTTTCCTGCTGGACAGATTTTTCGAACCTCCGTATCTTTCGAACCGTGACTCCGATTCAGGTGATTCAAGTTTGTAAATTCCTAGTTTTAAGAGATCTATCCAGTGGTATAGGTTTTGTATTTTTGTGAGATGCTTAGATGCTCAGCACCCGCGTATGCATGTATAGGTATTCCGCGGTACCGGCAAATCGAAACCCTATCCCGCGACATGCCCGCGACCTCCAAGCCAAATGGCGTCGACCGTCGAAGGCAAGCTAACCCCTTGCTATGATCCGTCCCACAATGCTTGTTTGTTTGATTGCTTAATACTATGTCGGGTGATTATATTGTTGTTTGTATATTATGCTTGCCTGAGTGTTGTTCTTGTTTAGAATAAAACTTATATTATTGTTCCTGCCATGTTGCATATCCTGTCGTATTTTAATTTATTGCACTACCTTATATTGCTTATCTGTGCAACACTCACATTCCCGAGACAATGGCCGGGTCTCCCGCCTCAAGTCAAAGGAATGGGGGGAATTATTACAATTGTGCGTCTCGCGCGCTTGCGGGGCTTTGTTTGGTTCTTTTCCTCTTCACCGAGGTGAGGAGCGGACGAATGTCGTCTTATGATCCTCGGGGTTGGGGGCATTCGCCAAAAGAGTTATTTGCCTTGTCCCTCCGTCAAATATGGTTGGCATAGACCATCCGGACTGCGACGCTGGGAGCTGACTTTCTGGTTCTTTTTGCCGAGATTGCTGACACCACGTCGGGGTAACCCTCGAGTGGAATGGATGCTCTCTCTTTCTTATGAGTGCTTTTCGGTTATTCTTTTACGGTGACACCGGCCGGGTTGCCCGCCACAGTCATCTGTTTGAAACACTATGTTATAATTTGTAGTTGACCTGTGATGACGCTTGTTGGCGGACTCGCCACGATAGTCACCCGGTCGGCGCTAATCCACCAGTTGATCTGTGATGACGCTTGTTGGCGGACTCGCCACGATAGTCGCCCGGTCGACGCTAATCAACCAGTTGATCAGTGGTGACGCTTGTTGGCGGACTCGCCACGATAGTCGCCCGGTTGACGCTAACCAATTGTTTATTTTATTTTCTCACTCAACCCGTGGCTGCTACTGGCCGGAGACATCTCCGCCCTCGCCCGGTTGAATGTATTGTTTTATTTTCTTTGTCAACCTGAGGCTGGTACCGGCCGGAGGCATCTCCGCCACAGTCGCCCGGTTGATGCAAACTATCTATTGCTTGAAATATTGTGTTGCTACTGTTTTGTTGTTTGAGGATATATTATTATGTTATTGTGGTTGTTGTGTTGGGCTAATCCTTTGATGCTTGGATATGTGAATGATGGAACTTGATTAAATGAAACACCCCTCCAAACTTCGATAGGGTCAGTCCATAGTGCCATCAATCTGAACATCGAACGCACTACCACTGTCGCCCCAAATGGAAAGGCCGTAACCTATGTAACCTATCAAGCCTCCTTTGACGCTACCCACTTGGCAAGTCTAGTCGGATACTGCATAGTTGTGGTCGGGGCTAGTCTTGTGAAGGTTCCGGAGCTAGGCGTTGCTCATCCGTTGGGGACGTGCCGGATTCACTTCGTCATAAGGCATAGAGTCATGCTGGTAGCTATACAAGGAATGTCTTGGTAGCGTGAACGGTTATGTATGTGTATCTTGCTAAGTTTGACTTAAGGATGATGTCCTAAAGTGCCGGCGGAGTAAGGTGCATCTAGATGGGTGGTCACTGCAACCTCTCGAGAGTATGTCATCTAGCAGCTAGCCTTGTTCCTAGGTTATGGAACAGTTCAGTGTCGGTCACACTATTTGTCCTTGCCGAGTCCGGAGGTTAAACTTAAGAATTGTTTGAAGGAATTATGAACGACTTGATCACACTTAATAAACAATAAGATGATGCAGGGAATGTTACTTGAGATGTCAGATGAGATAAGGCCGGTGGGCCTAGCAGTGGTGACAAATGAGATTTGCCTCGTGAGGCTAGAGGCCAGTGGGCCTAGCTGTGATAATATGATTTATTGTGTTACTTGGTACCAACTGGTACCCCGTTCTTCGTCACAGGTAAGTTCTTTGTGTGACCCCGGTACACGATCCAACCCCACCTGGCTTGGACTCTGTACTGGTGGTACCCCTGCTGTTTGCTCATGCCATGTTTTACTGTGATGCCATGTTGTCATCCTTTTGGACTGTCATAAGTAGATACTTGCCATGTTTAGATTCTTATCGTTGCTGGTTGTCTGATTGCTTGACCGTTCATGTCTTGTGGTTATACTCTTGCGAGTACATCATTGTACTCAGACTGGCTTTTCATGTGGCCAGACTTGAGGGGATCCACCTACTACCATAGCAAGGAGATGGAGCAAGAGCGTGCTAGGATCAGTAGCCCAGCCAGATGCCTGTGGAATGGAGCCGCACCAAGCCGTTGCCGTACCAGTGTCTTCCGCTGCCACTTAAACTCTGTCCCGTGCCATGCTTGGCCATGATTATTTTTCATGCCTTGAAGGCCATGTAACCATTTGTAGCCCTTTGGGCCTGATTGTGTAATGATATTCCCGCTATGTTGCATTGTCGTAACGTGCGTCCAGATATCCTGGGCTGGCGCACGGGGCGACCGCCTCTCTGGCGACTTGTGCCAGAAGGGGGTGCCACAAGAACTGCTTATAAAAATCCTATGGGCATGTCTCCTTATAAAATGGTTTATGGGAAAGCGTGTCATTTGCCTCTTGAATTAGAACATAAAGCTTATTGGGCTGTTAGACAACTTAATTCTGATCCTACTCTTGCCGGTAAAACTAGATTGCTTAAATTAAGTTCTTTGGAAGAGTGGAGAAATGAAGCTTATGAGAATGCTTGTTTGTTTAAGGAAAAAGTAAAGAGATGGCATGATAAGAGAATTTTGAAAAGAGAATTTAATGTTGGTGACAAAGTGCTTTTGTATAGGTCTCGTCTCAGATTTTTTGCAGGCAAGTTGCTCTCTAAATGGGAAGGACCATTCATTATTGAGGAAGTTTATCGTTTCGGTGCTATAAAGATTAACAGTCTTGACGGAGACAAGCCTCAAGTGGTGAATGGTCAGCGACTCAAGCACTATATCTCCGGTAATCCTTTGGAGAAAGATGCCGATGTTATTCAAGTGGTCTCTCCAGAAGAATTTATTGAAACCAAATACCGGAAGACTCCAGAGTCAGAAAACGAATAGGTAACTGTTTCGGTAAAGAAAGTGCCTCGGAAAATTCCAGAAAATTTATATTATTTATTTTCAGAAAATCAGGAAAATTCGGAGACCGGGCGGAGTACGAGACGGAGTCCAGGAGGCAGGGGCGACCCTCGGCCGCGGCCCCACCTTTGGCCGCGGTGGGGACCCGCCCCTGGCCCCTGGACACCGCCTCCGACTCCGCCTAGTCTCGTTATCTTCCTTTTATTGCAAAAATATCGAGTATATATTTCTCCGAATTTTTCGAGGAGCATATCCTGTGTTTTTCGTCGTGTTTTCGTTCCGAGCTTTTCTTGGCAGGGTCTCAAAATTCTCCACCTAGATGTCTTCTTGCGGATCTAGCGGGGAAGATTACGCAGCAAGGCGCCTTCGCCAGATCCAGCAGGACATCAACCACGGTAACTTCATGAACTGGGCGACAGATGAGGAGATCGCCGCCAGGAAGGCGGAACTGGAGCGCAACGTGCGGGAAGAAGTGAGAAGGGCAGCATCACGTTAGTCGGGAGGAAGAACTAGGAATCCAAGGGCAGGCAATCTTACTTTTGTGGGATCTATTAACCCTCAACGTGCTTATTTCCACGGACAGTGCCACAACAGCAGGATCCCCACATTGCTCCATTGTTGGCGGAGGCTCATAGAGTGACCGATCAGTTCTGCGAGCAATTTCGTTGCTTGAAAGCGGAAGTTGCGATATTGGAGGCGGAGAATCTCGAGCTCCGCCAACGTCTTCAGTATTTTCTGACACCTCTCAATACGGTACTACCGTCTCCTCCGAGGGAGTGATTCGTCTATTGGGTAATGGCACTCCCTTGGCTTGTTCCAAGCTTGGGGGAGTGCCCCGGTATCTTTATCTTTTATCTTTTATTTTCTTAGTCATGTGAGTCGTATCATGAGTAGAGAAGTTATCATGTAGTATGGTTTTGCAATGTGTCTTGTCGCTCCTTGTGAGTTCTTTGTATCCGTTGGTGTGTGGTTTTCTATAATGGAATATAAATGAGAAGCATCTTTTATTCTTCTACACTTTATATTTTATTATGGCAATCTCTCTCATATGTTGTTCTTGTGGTAAGTGATGATTTGACATTGGGTGTATGAGTAGAAGTTTATTCGGTATTGGCAAGCATGAGTTTGTTTAACTTGCAATAATTACATTGATGCTTGAGTAGAGAAGAGGAATTTGATTGCAAATATACTATCCTTTATATCTTACATGCTTGTGAACCCTCTAGCTTGCATACTTTTATATTAGATTTATTTCTGACAGTGATGATAAGCTTTATGTTGCATGTTTGGCATATTTTTCTAGATAACATATTTGGTTTACATCTCTCAACACTGTATGTTTGCTTTAAATACCTTCTTTGCTAAGCCCAAAGATTCGTACTGAGTGTATGGTTCACTCATGCATCCAAATCCCAAAGTCAAACTATCTTGCCAGCTGAGTCCACCATATCTACCTATGCATGGTATTTCTTGCCATTCGAAGTAAATTTGTCATGTGCTATCTTTAAAAATTCAAAATACTCCATTTTGTGCCTCTGTTTTTAAGCTCATGAGGGAGCAGTGGAGAGCTAGATATAACCTGTGACGAGCAAGGTCATCTCCCTCCTTTCACCCGGTGTCGATGGATTACGTCTTCACTTGAATCAACCCGAGAGCAGCTTAAGCAAAATATAAATATAACTCACAATTCTCCTCCGCGCAATGAAAATCTGAGAAATCAGATCTAAACATTGGACGGTGGTGAAACCAAGGAGAAAGATGAGCGTACTCGCTCCTCTAAAAACCAGCTGCTCTCACAAGTCTAAAAGCCTTGCTTGTTATGGGGACTAGATAGCTTATCCGTTGTGAAGTCATTGACGAAAGCATGCATGTCTCAAAATTGTTTTTACTTCTGTTTTATAAAAATAAAAACTCTAGCACATGACTAATCCCTGCTTCCCTCTGCGAAGGGCCTTTCTTTTACTTTTAATGTTGAGTCAGTTTTCCTTTTTCCTTCTATCTTCCACAAGCAAACTTACAGTGTTGACCTATGATGTTAGCAAGTATGATATCTACATTGTGTCTTTTATGTCTCATGATAGTTGTTCATTTTTCTTATGTCAGTTCTAACTCTTCTATCATAAGAATACAGCCTTGATGATTTGCAACTCGTGGAAAGATGACTTGATGGTTGAAGCATTTAAATGGATCTTTCTTGAAATATGAGCTGACAAGTATAATTGCCTCTTGAGCGAAGTCTCAGTTTGCCATTGCTTAATAAGTTTCTGTTTTACTTCACCTTAACATGTTATAGTTACATTACTTGTCTTCGAGAAGCCTTATGAGAGAAAGGTTGCTGTTTAAAATATATTTGTGTTTGATGAGTAAATACTGATGGTTCATGTTCGTATTGTTTATTTATCGACACTTCACTCCATAAACCTGTGGTCATGTTTACCGAGCTCAGTTTTCGCTTGGGGACAAGCGGAGTCTAAGCTTGGGGGAGTTGATACGTCCATTTTGCATCACTATTTTACATCATAATTTACCTTTATTCATTGATATATTTCATATTATGATGCAATACTTATGTTATTTTACCTTATTTTGCATGTTTTGCCATTATTGGGGATGCATCTGCCGGATCCCGGAATCAGCTGGAAAAGTACCTGTCAAGATACCTAACATCGGAAGCTCCAAAAATTCCAGAAAATTTCGGAGATAAATATTTTGGGAAATAAGTCAAGGAACCAAAAGGGCGCATGGAGGCGAGCTCCAGGGAGCAGGGCGGCCCCCTGCCGCGGGTGGGACCCGGCCCTGGCCCATGTGGCCCCCCTTCGGCGTATTTCTTCCCTTTGACCTAAAATCATCGGGGGTATCGACGAATAATTTTTCCGCCGCCTCCACGAGGCGAAAACCAGACATAGAGAAGAAGAGCTCCGGCAGGGAGAGAACTACCAGGGAATTTCCCTCCTGGAGGAGGGGGGGGATCGCCGCCATCGTCATCGCCATCACGCTAAGCATCATCGGGATCATCATCAACATCATCTCCACCATCAGCACCATCATCACCGCCGTCATCCCATCTCATCTCGCTGTAACAATTATCATTGTGTTGCTATTAGTTCATCGGAATCGTATCCCGGGCGTTGATTACCACTTGTAGTTGATGTTTGAGAGTTTTATCAGTGAATTATCATTACAATCAGATTGTTGCCCATATTCATACCACCTCTGATCATGATCTATATGATGTCTTGTGAGTAGTTCGTTTGGTTCTTGAGGACATGGGGAAAGCCTAGTTGCTAGTAATTGCATAATGTTGAGTAATATTTAATGGTTTGATTTATGTTGTGGTGTTATTCCTCTAGGTTTTATCTTAATTACTTTCTTGTAGTTGCGGATGCTTGCAAGGGGTTTAATCACAAGTATGTATTTGTCCAAGTAAGGGCGGTGCATTAGCATAGGTCCACCCACACAGCACTTTATCAAAACGTTGAAGATTAATCACCGGCGTGCAATGAAAATGACTAGGAAGAAGTTCCCATGTGTCCTCGAGAAAGTTTTAATCATTATAAGTAACACAACCAGCCTGTCCTTTGAGCCTAAAAGGATTGGGCTATTTGCTGCAACTATTGTAGCACTCTTTTATTTACTTGTTCTTTATTTGTTCTTTATATCAAAACTCCAAAAATATTTCTCTTTTAGTGCTTGCAGTGAAACCTTGCTGAAATCTACTTGTCAACACCTTCTGCTCCTCGTTGGGTTCGACACTCTTACTTATCGAAAGGACTACGATAGATCCCCTATACTTGTGGGTCATCAGAGCTCTCTACGACCGATACGCTAAAGCTCACTTGAGAGCCCCTCTTGATAGTATTGTTAGCTATCCTAAAACCGTATCAATATCATACCTTTGCCTTGCGCATTCCACTTGAGCTAGATGATGATGATCTTAATCTCCTCAAGTGGGAACACCTTTCTTGATTGCTCTTTGCTTGAAGACTCATAGATTGCTCCCCCCATACGCCACTATGGGAGATCATCTTCACTTGACCATTATCTCCAAAAGGGTGACAAACTCCAAGCGTGTGATCTCTTCAAGATGCTCCTCTTGGACTTGCACTTCTCTCATCATGACCATTCTTCGGATAACACCTTGAACATCTTGTTCATCACTTAATGTTCTTCTTTCAACCTTGAAACCAACATATGGTCTTCAAGCACTCCTATGGACTAACACTACAAGTATAACTCAATGCAACCATTAGTCCATTAGGGATTTTTATTAATTACCAAAACAACACATCGGGGCACCATGCTCTTTCACACCTGTCCTAGCACCGCCGGCTGCAAAAGAGCCAATGTTGATGTACATCGCCGCCACCAACCGGGTCATCAGCGTCGTCCTCGTGGTCGAGCGCCATGAGGAAGGCAAGGAGCAGCCAGTCCAGAGGCATGTGTACTACCTGAGCGAGGTCCTCTCGCAGTCAAAGCAGAACTACCCCCACTACCAGAAGATGGTGTACGGCGTGCACTTTGCTGCCAAAAGGCTGTGCCATTACTTCCAGGAGCACCCCATCACAGTCGTCTGCGCGGCTCCGCTTGCGGACATCATCGGCAACAAGGACGCAACCGGCCGCATCGCCAAGTGGGCCATCGAGCTGGCGGCTCACTCCATACTGTACGAGCCAAGGACGGCCATCAAGTCTCAAATCCTAGCCGACTTCTTCGTCGACTGGGCAGAAACCCAGTACCTGCCGCCGTGTCCGGATAGCTTGTACTGGCGGATGCACTTTGACGGCTCCAAGATGAAGGAAGGCCTAGGAGCCGGCATCGTCCTCACCTCGCCCAAGGGTGACCGGCTGGAGTATGCACTCCAAATCCACTTCAAGGCCTCCAACAACGTAGCCGAATACGAGGCACTCGTCCACGGCCTCAAGCTAGCAAAGGAGTTAGGTGTCCAGCGCATCCTGTGCTTCGGCGACTCGGACCTGGTAATCCAGCAGGCGTCGGGGGACTGGGACGCCAAGGACGCAAACATGGCGTGCTATCGTTTTTTCATGCAGCAGTTCACCGCACACTTCGAGGGGTGCGAGTTTCATCATGTACCCCAGATCAACAACGAGACGACCGACATGCTAGCCAAATTTGGCTCCACCCGGCAAGTCATTCCACCCGGCGTCTCCCTCGAGCACCTCTACAAGCCGTCCATCACGCCTTCGCCAGAGTCGGACTCCATCATCCTGAAGGCCGACCCCAACCTACCAGCCGGATCCACGGACCCGGGGGCTAGACGGCCAAGCTCGAGGGCTACCGCCCTTGGACCACTGGCCGGCCTGGGGGTCGTAGCGGCAGTCGTCACAAGATCCAGGGCCAAGGCAAACCCGGGGGCTGCGCAGGCGGACCCGGGGGATTCGTAGCCGGACCCGGATGCTGGGCAGCTGGACCCGGGGGCTTCGCAGCCGAACCCGGGGGCTTCACAGCCGGACCCCGTCATTGAACAGCCAGAGTTACCCATCATACCAGTCGTCGGACAGCCGGACCTACCCTTCATCCCAGTCAGTCGAGCGGCGCCAACCTGGGCGCAACCTTTCCTCGATTACCTCGCTCAAGACATACTCCCAGAGGGGGAGCTGCAAGCCAGACAAGTGCTGCGCCGCGCCAAGGGCTACACCATCATCAATGACGAGCTGTACAAGCGCAGCGTAGCCGGCGTCTACCAACGCTGTGTCGAGCCGGCAGAAGGACGCCGGCTGCTCGAAAGCATCCACAAGGGAGAGTGCGGCCATCACGTGTCGTCCAGGTCCATAACGGCAAAGGCCATGTGGTACGGTTTCTTCTGGCCGTCTGCGCTGGCCGACGCCGAGGAACTCGTGCGGACCTACAACGGCTGCCAGCGTTTTCGTAAGCAAAAGCATACTCCGTTGGCCGGCTTGAAGACAATCCCAATCACCTGTCCCTTTTCCGTCTGGGGCCTTGACATGGTCGGCCCATTCAAGCCGGCTCGCGGCGGCCTAACCCACCTTCTGGTGGCGGTGGACAAGTTTATCAAGTGGATTGAAGTGAAGCCGATCAAGATACTGGACGGGAAGACTGCGGTCAGCTTCTTCCGCGACATCATCTACCAGTACGGCTACCCACACATCATCATTAGCGACAATGGCACCAACTTCGCCAAGGGTGCCTTTGCACGTTTCTGCGGCATCAACGGCATCCGGCTCGATCTCGCATCGGTCGCGCACCCCCAGTCGAATGGGCAAGTGGAGAAAGCAAAGGGCCTAATCCTAGCCGGCATCAAACCCCAGCTGGTGGACCCTCTCGAGCAGGCAGCCGGGTGCTGGATAGAAGAACTGCCATCCGTCCTCTGGAGCCTCCGGACAACTCCAAACAGATCAATCGGCTACACGTCCTTCTTCCTTGTCTACGGGGCGGAGGCCGTCATACCGGCTGACATCCAGTTCGACTCCCCCCGAGCCATCCTGTTCACCGAGGAGGAAGCCAGGCGAGCAAACAAAGACGGTGTGGACCTGCTAGAGGAAGAACGTGAGCTGGCCGAGTCCAGGTCAGCCTCATACCAGCAAGACCTACGCCGCTATCACGCTAGCCGGATCCACCCTCGTTCATTCCGAGAGAGTGACCTCGTGCTCCGTCTGATCCAAGACACCAAGGGCCGACACAAGTTATCCTCCCCTTGGGAGGGACACTTCATCGTCAGCCGGGCGTTGCTCAACAACACGTACTACCTCACCGAGACGCGCGTGAGCCGAAGAAAGACAAGGCGGGCACCTCCTTCGAGGAGACAAAGCGTCCATGGAACGCAGACCTGCTGTGCCATTTCTATGCCTAGGAGTAACACCCTGTATCTTTACCGTTTTTATGTAAGGCGGTAGCCCCGAGCACACACTCAGGGGCTACCATGTATCAATGCAAGGCAAGTTATGTTTTATCGTCCGACTGCGGCTAGCCGGCTGTTCATTCTTCTCGGCGATGGGTTACTAGCGCGCTGGACGCCCAAGGCCCACTCTGTGGATCCACGCTGCAGACTCGCCAGCCAGAGCAAAAGTTGGAAAGCTCACACGTGAAAAACATCAAAGGGAAGAATATCATCCAGCCGGCCACGAAAACCTTGGCTCGCTCGTCGGAGTCAAACTCCTAAAGTCCGACTGTGCACTCGACCAGCCGGCCCACTCTTCGGATCCGTGCTACAGACCGCAACCCGGCTGACACGCCGGCAAGAGCAGCAGTCATGACCGGCCGGGTGCACAGAAAACGGCTAAAGGGGTAAAGCAAGGGCGAGCCTGCACCTAAATCAACTAAAAGATGAAAAGTAAAAAGGCCAACTTTTTGACTTGATGCACTAACGATTTAACGACATCTACGTCCTCTCATGCAAGCTAAGGCAAGATTCTAAGGACGAAAGAACAAATTCGACCCGGCTCCCTCCGCGAGCCGGCCCCAATTTCGGGGGCTAGTCCTCAGAAAGCAAGGATAAGGGAAGAAATTTCCACCCGGCCGCCCCGGGAAGTTTTGCAAAAAAAGATGAAAGGCCTTTTTTGGCAAATTCGGCCCGCCTCTCTACGTGAGCCGGCCCCAATTTTGGGGGCTAGTGGGACCCGTTGGGCGGGATCGAACCTCCACCCAGTCAGAAAAAGGCACAAAACAATAAGTGCAAGACATTCAGAGAAACACAAGTTCACGCACGCAAGGTCGCAAGTTTTACAGTTATGCCCAGCATCCCGGGGACAAAACAAAAGCTCACAAAACAAGTTCCCACCCGGCATCTCGAGGTCTTCACTTGTCCGCAGCTCCAGCCGGATAGGAGCAGCTGGCCTTGCCAGCATCACCATCACCGGCTCCGCTCCCATCGCCACCTTCAACCTTCTTCCCCTTCGGATCCACGTAGGGGGCGATGAAGTCATCAAAGTCGACAAACTCGACAATGGTGCTGGCGGTGCCGTGAACACCGTTCAGCATCCGGAGCTCCGAGTAGTCCGTGCCGTCTCGCGGGCCTTCGTTGAAGATCTCGATGTCAGCATCCGGATACAACAACAGGAGCAGGGAGACGACCCACTGAGCACCCCCGCGCGCGGCTGACTCCTACAGCTCAAGAATCCGGTTGGGGGACTCGGCCAGCTGTTTCGCCAACTGGGAGATGAGCACCGGAGCCGTGTCGTTAGGCCAGAGGACTAGAAGCAACTCGCGGGTGGCCGCGACCAAGGCCACCGCTTCACGCCCAAACTGGGCCAAGACCTCCCGGACAGTCGGCTGGCAGGCGGACATTGCCGCTTCATTGGGTGCCACGCCAATGGATGCAAGATTGGTCTTCTTCACCTCGTCCTCCACGGCCGGATAGAAGCCCGCGGCCAAACAAGCAAGATATCAGATAAAGGAAGTCGGGTGAAGAAAGGAAGCCAGATGGGAGAAGCAAGCATACCCTTCAAGGCCGTAAGAAAGCCGGCCAGTTGCATCCGGAAAGCCCTCTCCGTCTTATGCTGCTCGACCTCGACCCCCTACTGCCGGGTCACCTCACCCTTCAGCAGGTCGACCTACTTCTGGACGGCCTCTAGCTAGTCGACCTCCTTGTCAGTGGCCGCCCTCGCTTTGGCCAGGTCATCCAGCTCCGCCTGACGCTTCTTGTCCTGCTCGGCGAGGCACTTAACCTCCGCCTCCAGCCGGGCACTGGCGTCTGGGTCCACCTGCGAATGCTGCGAGGGGGCGGCTTCTGCCAGGAAAAGAGTCAGTCCCAAGAGAGAAGGCCATCGGGCAAACAGCGGTTGCCTACCTTTGGCAGCTGCCAGCTCCCGCTCGAGCTCCTGGATCCTGCCGCGAAGGGTCCGCTCCTAGTACTGAAAGCAAGACCAACGTCAACACCAGGGCCGGCTACCAGCTGTTGGCCCAAAGGAAGGTAACATACCTCGAGCACCTCCCGGAAGCATTTGAAGTCGGAAAGCTGTACTCCCAGCCCGACCTCGAACTCCTGGGCAAAGGCGCGAGGATCCGCCGGTTGCCGCTCCTGGCCCTCGAGCCGGCGACCCGCATCCTCATGCCTCACCAACTCCAGCGAAGCACCTGGAGTGGACGTAGACGGCGTCCGGATCACCACGGGATCCGTCTACGGCTCTAGAGCCGGCCGTTGCTCTGGAGTCGGCTGCTGCTCCGGGGTCTGCCGCTTTTCATCCGCTACGCCCGGGCCGGTCTCGCCCCGGCCTTCTCCACCACCGCCGCCGGTTGACAACGGTACCTGACCGGCCTGCGGATCAGCTTCTGATCCGCCGCCGGCTGGGACACCGCAGCCGGCCTTCGTCGGATCCTCTGGCTCGGCTGTCTCGATGCCGGCCGTCCCACCACGGATGGACCTAGGAGGACTGAAGAAAAGGTATATGAACAAATGGGAACAAGGCATCGACAAACACACAAGAGCACTTACGCGATGGGTTTCGTGGGGACCTTCGGCACCCGGATCCGCCTATTCTTCGAGGGACTTTCGAGGGCGTCGACATCAGTCGGCTTGTCAGCCGCCTCAGCCAGCCTCGCGCGCTTGGTGGGGGCGGCCGAGGAGCCCCTGGTCTCTACACTCGCATCAGAGTCCGGGAGATCAATAATCTCAATAGGCTGGCCGGCTACGGACACGTCAAGAGGATCGTCCGGCTTACCGCGGGCAGTCGGCCCGGCCTGTCCATGCGCGCCTCCAGCCGGCGCAGACTATTTGCCGGGTCCAACCGGCTCCTGGGACTCCCCACCGTGGGTCGGCGGCTTGTCGTCATCACCCTCGCCGCCTACCGCGGCGGCGTCCTCCTCTTCAGCAGCCGCGCGCCGGGTCGGCCTCGGGAGGTCGGGCAAGAATTCGGGCTCATCCGGCCCGTCTTCGATCACCTGGATCCAGAAAAGCTGCACGCACCGCCAAGCCAGAATCAGCCGGTCGGCCCCGTCGACAACAACAACCAAACAAAACCAAGAAACATACCTAGGGAGGCGGATACTTGCGGTTGTAGGGCGCCAGGCCGAACTGCCAGTCCTCGGCGACGTGCTCCTTGGTAATCATCCATAGCCAGGAGTCCAGGGCTGAGGCGGTGTAGTTCCTGGCGGCGAGCCGGGTGGGATCCCACCGACCCGACATATGGCATATCTTGTGTGCCCGGCTCTGCCAGCAGATCGTGAGGTCCGCCGCCTGCAGGCCCTCCTTTACCAGGTCGTCCATCCGCCTCACCATTGCGTCGACGTCCTTGTCGCCGGGTCGGCCTTTACCATCCCGGCTTGTCTTGGAGGAAGGCGTGAAGGAGAAGGTCGGCAGACCGATTCGGTCCTCATCTGACCTCTTGTTGCGGACGTAGAAGTATGTCCGCTGCCAGCCCTTGATGGAATCCGGCGTCTTGAAGGCCAGCAGGACGATCTTCGGCCGCTTATAGACGACTGCGCTGCCGCAGTCGACCGGCTCCGTTCTGCCGTCGGCAAAGGACTTCTGCCGGCCGCGGATGAAGAAAAACCGGCAGAAAAGGTCGAGGTTGGGCCGGATGCCTAGGTACGCCTCGCAGAGAGTGGCGAAGAAACTTAACTGGGCGATGGAGTTCGCCCCAAGATGGTGAGGTTGAAGGTTGAAGTAATCGAGGAACTGGCGGAAGAACGGGCTCACCGGGAGGGCGAGCCCACGCTCCAGGTGGTCGACGAAGATGACTACCTCGCCGCAGCCGAGGTCCGGCCGGATCTTGTCCTCGGCAGGGACGCGCACCTCGATGTCCGCCTCAATGCCGAGCACTCCTGCCTCCCGGAGCGCCGCCACGGTCTCGGTGGTGACGATAGAGCCCCTCTAGTCGTCATCGCCTTCGCCAGCGGCCATGTCTGCCTCCAGCTTGAGGTCAGACCGACGGAGGTGCGCAGATGTAGTGGCGTGAGCCTGGGGTGCGCCGAAGCGAGGACGGCGTGCACACGTCGCCGACGAGGTGCGGAAGGAGAGAAGGGGAAGGACGAGCGGCCGCGACGGTGTGACGTGCTCCGCGGACGTAGCCTAGATCTGCAACGGTGGTGGTAGCGGCGGCGATGGTCCGACCTCGTGCAGGAAGGAATCGGGGAGGAAGAGCTAGAGGAACGGAAAGAAGAGGGAGGGGGCCGGGTGCCTTATTTAAGGAGCGAGGCCGTCGCCTCGCCTCCTCCCATGACACCGGCCATGTGGATGGTAACCGCCGAACGTGCGTGGCGGTTATGGCCACAAAGGATCCCACTACCTCCACTAACGCGGCAGCCGGCACAGAGGATCCCGGACTCGGAGCCCAAAGCGTCGCGGCCGGGCCGGGTAGTGGGGTGTCAGGCTGACGGGACGGGTCGGCATCATCCCCGACGTCGATCCCAGCTGGCCCAACGCTGAATTCAAGATGCGCGGCCAGCCGGCCACGACTGGCGAATTTCAGCCGGCGCTTTCCAGCCAGCGGCAACCTCTACACCGACGAACTCAAAACCGATACTACATCAACACGCAGACGTTTACCCGGCCATGCCACCCGGACAAACCCCAACGTGTTCGGGGGCTAGTGTCGGGGGGATGACCCCCGGGTGGTCAGGCACCTGCCTAAGTTCAAATATCAAAGCCATCCGGCTGCAAGACGAGGGAAGAAGCTATCCGGCTGAGGGGCATCCGCCTGCCTCCGGCAGCCGGACAAAGAGGGAGGCCGGCTCGAGCCAGCCGGCCCAGGTCTCCGACACGGCGACGTGGGCTACAGGGAACTGCCGCCTGACCGCATGTCGCCCGCACCACGACCACGACTGCCTCCACGATGAACAGTGTGGGGCGTGCAGCAGACCGCTGACTCGGAACCGCCGCCTGACCGCACGTCCCCAACAACGGCGCCGCTATGCCAGGCGGCGAGTACTGTGCCTGATGGAAGAACACTGTGGAAGGAAGAAGACTGTAGCCGGACCCGGTGGGGCCGGGTCGGGCAGCCGGCCCCAGTAGTCAGTGTGTAATGACCGGCCCCTCACATGTACAGCAACCCCTCAGCCCTATATAAGGGGGGGGGGGGTGCGGCCAGAGAGAGAGGAGGAATTCCTGGAAACCCTAGAACACTCACACAGCTCAAGGAGCAAGTTTGTAACCTGTCCACCATGAATAAGAAAGAACAAGGCAGGAGTAGGAGTTTTACCTCACCATGAGGGCTCCGAACCTGGGTATATCGTGTGTTAGTGTGCATGCTTGTTCCCAATCCCGCCTGCAGATGCCGCCGGCTGTGTTAGTTGCTCCCACACCACACACGCCTATCCTTAGGCATATGTCCACACCACGACATTGCTCCTTTGGTCTACATACCATGTCCCAACTAGCAAGACATTTCCTACTTTTGTTTATTTCTTTTCCGGCCCAAACAAACTGTCTTCCACTCTTGTCAAAATGTATGAAAATAGTGATAGGAACTTTGAAAGAACACATTGCATACATTGGGATGGTGGTAATTACTAGGTTTAAGAGAGTCAGTCTCCTTGTGTAGGAAATTAGTGATGAAATCCCATATAGCCTTTTGTCTAGTCTTGACACAATGGGCATAAGATCAGATACGATTGGCCTGGTGGTGCCTAGAGGAAGGCCAAGATAGGTATGGCAGACTCAACTTTACATCCAAATGTTCCAACCAGAGATATAGCCTGTTCTTTAGCAATACTAATGGGAACCAGAGTGTTCTTATGGTAATTAACTTTGAGACATGTAGAGGAACTAAAAGTTCAAGTAAATCTTGATCTGTTGGCATACTCATTAGTGTATCATCTGCGTATTGTAGAATATGATAATTTTTTACCAAAGTCACTTGGTATTGGGAGGCTCAAATTTCCTCTCTGCCATGCATCATTAACTACAAATTGAAGAAGGTCAACAATATTTACAACTAAAATTGACGATAATGGATCGCTCTGCCTAACACCCCTCTTGCAAATAATCGTTTTCCTAGCATTCCCATTAAGTAGGACAGAGGATGAGGCAAAATATAGTATATTTGATATGAGTTTAGTCCATTTATCTCCAAATCCTTTAACACGAAGCATGGCAATAATAGCAGGAAATTCAACTTTGTCAAATGCCTTCTCGAAATCTATTTTTAGAACAATGATCGGTCTCTTGGAGTGCTTGCATATATGCAGGTATTCAAATATCCATCCAATACAGTCTTGTATAGTTTTCCCTTTGATAAGACCCTATTGGTTCTAATGAACAATGGGAATAATCGCCTTTTGCATTCTGTTTGCCATAAGCCTTGTGATGAATTTCAGGGCCAAGCTACTTTACCAATGAAATATGTCTATAATCATTCATATTTTCAGGGTCATTTGATTTTGGTGGGATGGTAATATAAGCAGTATTAATTCCACTCATATTAATTCTTTCCTCGTATAAATCCTTGACAAGCTTGATAAAATCAATTTTTACTGTAGACCAACATTTCTTGGGAAACATCCCATTGAAACCCTGGGCCAGGTGCTTTGTCAATTGGCATTTCATTGACAACATTTTCAATTTCCTCCAAAGAGAAAGGTTCATCTGCTCCTTTGATTCGTAGGATTTTAAGAACATGAAAAGAGGAAAAAACCACAGGATTTCGGATCTACGGGTGTTTGATTACATAGAAAATTTAATAAGAGGTTGAAGTAGAATTGAAAATATTGTAAAAAAAGTTGAAGTGGAGAATTGTTTTCCCACAAATAATAGAGTGCAAAGAAATCTTTGCATGAATTAGCGTCAATTAAATGACGTTTGTAGAAAAAAAATCCTATACAATTATTTGAATCAACAGAGCCCTTGGCTTGCCCCTTGCAGAGTGGGGACGAAAGAAATAATAATCTTTCATGCATCTTCTAAGAATAAATCTGCCAGAATCTCCGCGTCTCTCACGGGCTAACTACCAGGAAAATGAGGATTTGGGAGAACGTGAGAGCATGCCCTACCGCGTGGCAAGACTTGGTCTCATCCCAGCTGACAAGACTTTTATACTACCACGTAATTGACCAAATCCAAATTAGCTCTCTGCCCCACGCGTGACAAGACATATATGTGCAATATTGTTTCAAAAAAAAAGACATATATGTGCAATAATCAAATAGTCCCTACCAAGTACTACATGACAAGACGACAAAGAGCAAATGGAGTATAACAAAAGATCAACAAATAATACTACCACTAAAGCAGAATCAAGATCTAGCAAAGGTCGTCTTTTTGCACCATGCAATATAATTGCATGCACCATCATTGATTCACTTGGATTCTAGACGGTGTGCATCGCCAAAGCGGACGGTGTAGAAAGGCCAAGCTATTCATTCACACATGCCTGACAGCATGCTTCCCATGGCCTCACCACTACGTGCTGTCTTCCTGTGGTATAGGCTTTTGTAGCCCATTGGCATTGCTATGTCCTCAGGACCACTCTCTGGTCTGCAGTATTGCATTTTGCATCGTGCACAATGGATGCACTCAAGTCTACCTTTCTTTCTAGGGTCCTGCTCTTCTGTGGCTCCTTCCTCTAGGACTAGGAGCATGCGACAATTCGCAGGAGGAGAGAGGAAGAGTACTGTTGGTCACAAATACATACTCCATAGCAGTGAGAGAGGCCTCCCAATATAGGGGTATCCATCATATTCTGGTACTCTATATTTATTCCTTCCAAAAGATTCTAGTACTATATTTGCATGCATGGATTAATTAAGCATCCATTCGTATATTATGACAGTTGATCATGCAATTACCAAAGGCCTTCTTTGGAAGGTTGTGGTTGTTTATGTAGTGACAGGTCAGCACTGTTTGTAAAAGGAGAGGGCCCTGAAGTTGGTCTTGCTTCCTTTGCATATATGGTCGCAGTAGACTCACGGGAATGCTCAGGTGCGTGAGCCAGGTCCGGCCAACGCTGTATGGTTGCGTGCACAATTGTATACTGTATAGAAGAAGTACATGGATTCAGGGATCATTCCCAAAACCAGAGCTGCAATAGTATTATACTCCTACTAGTAGCACACAATTAGATCGATCGGAACACCATGGTAGGCCAGCCAATTAAGGCCCTTTCATATATGTATCGTCATGCTAAACTGAAATAAACAGTTCTTCACGAGAGAGGCGTTTTGGCTCCCGAGCTCACCTGCTGCTCCTGGTCGAATAAAAAATTCGAAAAAAATAGTAAAATATTTCAAAAAATTCTGAATTTTTTTAGTGATGAATATATACATGTTTTTCACATACGTGCCAAATTTCGTGATGAAATGACATTTCTGCTGCTCTATGTAGAAAAGACAAATCCAGTGACCAAAATGAAATTTTAAACATACATTTTCAGAGCAGTAATTTTGTCTTTTTTACACAGAGCATAAGACATGTCATTTCATCACGAAATTTTGCAAGAATGTAGAAAACATGTATATGTTCATCACCAAAAAAATTTAGATTTTTTTAGAAATATTTTACTATTTTTTCTGATTTTTTTATTTGATCAGGAGATATGAGCTCGGGTTCCAAAGTGAATTTCTGTCTATACACGTACGGACGTACCTATATATGTAAGTACGTGTGACCCTGCAGGCACCAGACTAGCAGTTGTGCATTTCGTACTGCATCCTTGAGCTAATTTCAGTCATGAGATGTGACATCGCATTGCCATGGCCAGGCTACTGTACACCTAGGACCTAGCTAATGACTAACCCAATCCCACTCATGCATCAAAAGACAAGATTTGAACAATTCGGTGAAATGCATTCACGAGCAAAAAACACAATTTGATGATTTGACGTAGCAAAAAAATGACCCGTTTTTCGTCCAGTTAATGAGTACTAGTACTACCCTCTCAGAAAGACGAGTAATCGACTCAATGGCCCGTTATCCATGTGAAGCGTAATCTCAATGAAGGAGCGCATATTCTGGCTAAATCGTGTAATAGTGTTTCCTCTAGTGAGGTTTTTCATTCGGTTCCGGATTGTATCCGGGGATCTTTGTGTATTGATGTCATTTGATCAATAAAGCGCTATTTTCTGTCAAAAAAAAAAAGAGTGGCCTTTTGGTACGTGGGAGCATTTGCTTTCGGTTTTTAAAATGTGGTTTAAACAAATCGCTCGTACATATTGACATTCTACATATCCACAAAGCCGTTTCACGGAAAATCTATTTTTCACGTGGTGTGTAAAAAGATTTTTTTTGTGCTAAAAAAAGGATTTTTCACAAAATATTTTTATTTTTTACACATACCACAAAATTGTACTACGTACGTTTTTTCGTAAAAATTGACATGCACATATAGAATGTTGAGATGTACTCGTCAATTTTTATCTGAACTTTTTGACATGTCAAAATGTTTTTTCTGAATTTGCGCTCATGCGTAAAGTGAATTTTCCACACAAAAAAAGTGCTACTGCTGACCCGTCTCTTCAGGAATCAAATGATTTGGCAATCCATTGCCCATTAAGCCCTAATCATCAGCTACAAGAAAGCACACGTACGACTCCCAAAGCTATCTAGAGAGGTGTTCCATCGCTGACGGGAAGACACACACCAACATTTCGACCAATTACATGGCGATTGACCAAGCTGTGTTGCTTTCTATCTTTCCCTCTTTTGAGATAAAATTGTTCCAGGCCACGTCCATCTATCCTGTCGATACATGAATAGTTGCATCTGCGGTTTTGTGACCAGCAGCTGAGATTCCAGCTTTGGGGGTAGTGGAGCCGTGGAGGTCAATGGACAGCTGAAATGGACGTGCAAATGGCTATGCAAAGCGATCAAACTTGATTTTATTTTTTTGTTCTAAAAAGTAAGTGCACTTTGATTATATTGATCCTTATATCGTATGAAACTAATATAAATCAAACAACTATCACAGGAAAAATCAAAAGGATTTGAGTCCTACATTTTTAATGAAAATCCTTTGAATCAAAGGGACCCTAACTAGGGCACACTACATGAACCATCTCTTGATCCTTTGGTTATCGAAGCAAATATCGTTTATGGAGCCATTGTGTACTAAAAAGTCGTAGTAGAATTGACATATTGCAAACCATGCATTGTTGAATTTGGTTTCTTCATAACTCCAAAAGGTATTTGATTTTGACTTGAAATTTATATTTTGTAGAATATCACCTCCTCAACGTAATATATTTTTTCAACAAAGTTGCAAAATTTCAAACATAATTTTCACCTAGTTTTCATTCGAACTTAATTAGTTTTCACCGGATATTTCATCTCTACAAAAATAGGAAGAGTTACATAGGAATTGTCCAAAGACAAACCAAGCAGCAACTGTTGAGACATTTGAGCTAATTTTTACACGGTAACTATTTTAATTTCTAAAATAAAATTGGATGTACGGACACCATAAAAGCCATTAAGACACGACATTTGGACAATGGGTTTTGTCTTTCGGATTTTTTAACAGATTGAAACTATTTAAACCTTATTTTGATGATAAATAGCCATATTTTATGGATAGTGCTTATCAAACCGGTTGTATTTTTTTACAAATCTTAATTTACCGTGAGATATTTAACACCTTGAAGTTGATAAAGTACAAGACTCCTATGCACGCCGCATCAACAAGTATGGTGGTTTATTCTCAGGGGCACGTACAAGAATTTGATGCAATTGTTTGTAGTAAATGCTATGTACTACCACCTTTTCAAAAATAAGTCCTAGTTTAACTGTCAAATTCATGCTTTCACCAACAATATGTAGTTTATTTTACACAAAATGGACACAATGATACTCATATTCAAAAGCACTTACGTACACTTGTAATTTTGTAACCATTGCCTAAACATTTTATGAGTGAATTACTGTCAAAGTATGAATTTATACATGATAATAAACTCCGGCATTATATTTCTTTTTCGTGAGTTGGGAGAAAGAAGACGAATTCATACATGGTAATTTTAAATAATTATATATATATATATATATATATGCATAGTGCCTAATCATAAAAAACAAATAGTTGGATCTATATTTCGATTGTGTAAGGACAAATTATTGTATGTACGAACTATAGCAGTTGTGTGAAGTGCAATTCCAATGAAGGCTTGATCCGATTCCAAAATCTAGATCGTTCAGGTTTGATCCGATGGATACTACTCCCTCCGTTCCGAATTACAAGATGTTTTGGATATTTTTTTGATATGGACTATGTTGTACCGACTAAACTAAGTGAACAAACACACTGAAGCGCCTCTAGATACATGCGATTCATATAAAGCTAAAACATATTATAATTCGGAGGACGGGAGTACCATTTTTATCAATACGAACTTATATATTACCAAAACCAGCATGTAGTACACCCATATCTAAGTTTCATCTATGGGACCTTGTCGTCGCATTTGTAACCCTTAGTCCATCATCTTCAAGTTTCATTTTTGGAACTTTGATGTTAATGCACAAGTGTGGAACCAAGTTCAGAATTGCATTTTGCAAAGCCTAAACAAACCTTCGCCGCCCTCGCTGAAATATACAACAAACATATCCAGAATAAAAGGGCGAAGCGGAACAATTACTTACACACCAAGCAATTAGAACGAACGGTGCTCATTTAGTGGCATCAAAATGTGACTTTTTTCAAGGTGATGATTTAACATAAATCAGATTAAACGTGCACCACATGAAAATTCTGTACAAACGCCATGGCAATGCTAGTCATCCATAAAAAACATTAATACCAGCAAGACATGAATAAGCCACCATTGACACACTCAACGAATAAATGAACCATGCATGCATCCATCGGCAGAAGATGGAATCCCATTTCATTTCAACCGAGCCTTGGATTAATTATATCTTCACCATTGCATACACAAATCAACCAAAGCACGAACGGTACTAGAAACCCTACAGTAGCAAAGGGGGAGTAGCCCTCATTCCCAACAGGAGATGTAGCCAAAAGGTGAATAGTGTCGGTAAGAACAACAGTACATACGCACACGCGCGTGGTGATCGATCAATGGCATACATCCATCGTTTCCACTGATCCAGATTACGGCTAGAAACATATAAACCTCCGAATTAACTAATTACTTAAGCCCTACCTCGCTTGATCGATCGGCCGGAGAGCTAGTTGAACACGGACAGCGGCAGCATGCACCCTGCGGCGTGCGCCTCCGCCGCCGCCGCCATCGCCATGGCCATCTCGTCGCCGGCGCCGGCGCTGTGGCCATTGCTGTTGCTGTTTCCGCTGGAGCTGCTTGCCGCCGCAGCGTCCTCGTGGCCCTGGTGGCCGCCACCCGCCATGAGGTAATGCCCATGCATGAAGTGCTGCGGGTGCGGGATGAAGTAGTGCCCCTGCGCCGGCACGGCCCGCGCGACGATGACCTCCGGCTGCCTGTCCGGCGCGGCCGCTGTATGAATGGAGGCGGGTGGCGGTGGGGAAGGCGCGGCCTTGGCCGCCTTCTGAGACGCGGACGACGGCGGCGGACGCTTCCGGCGCTTCTTCTCGTAGGCGATGCCGCGGGCCTTGGCCTGGCTGTCCCTTATCTCGCGGAGGTAGAGCCGCACGGCGCGGGCGCCGAAGGGGTTGGCCTCGGGCCTCCCTCCGTGCTCCTCGAAGGCGGCGCGGAGGCGACCGACGAGCGCGTCGAGGCTGCCCCAGGCCTGGCGGAGCGGGCACGGGCACGGCGCCGGCGGGGACGGGTGGCCGAAGAAGGGGCAGCCCGCGGCGTGGACCTTGGTCTTGCCGAACTGGTCGAGGTAGCGGAGGAACTCGAGCACGTGGGCGCCGCTGCACCGCGCGAGCTCCAGCGGCGGGCGGTGGTTGCGCAGGTACTGCCCGAAGGTGTGCCAGTCCCGCCGCTTCTGCGACTCGTACCGGCTCGGCCGCGGCGCCGCCTCCGCCCCGCCGCCCGGGCTGTCCACCGCCGTCGCCCCCGCAACCACCTGCATGCTTGTCCTCCTCCTTTGGCCTCAGATCTGCATGCGAACATCGACCAGCTCCGTCAGTACAAAGCAGCAGAGAGACAAAAGGCGCCTTAATTTTCACAGAGCTACCACCACTAAGCTCGCGCTAGCTAGCTGCAAAAGCTGTTGGAGCTTCTCGAGGAATTGGGGCCTAGGGTTTCCTAGAGGGGGAATCGGAATGGATGGATCAGCAGCTGGTCCTGAGCTAGCTTGTACGGTGCAGGCCCAGACAAAGACGGACTGAATCTGAACTCAGCTGCTGCTGCTGCAACCAAGAAACTGACACGGGCGCTGGACCTGCAGCACAAGCTAAGCTAGCAGCAGGAGGTAAAAGAACAACGGACGATCACAAATCAATCTCACCTATCTAGCACGTACGAGCGCGCGGGGAAACCGAGGAGGCCGGCCGGCCAACAGGGAGCTCGCCGCGCGCCTCTGTGCAGGTGAGCGTATGTGCGGAGACGGATCGATGGAGGGAGACGAGAGCGAGCTGTTAGGTTGGGACTTGGGTGTGGATTGGAGCTGCGAGCAGGGAGGGGAAGGAGTAGGGTGGGCGGGTGGTGTGTATATAGGTAGGTAGATAGCCACGGCACGGGGCAAGGTAGGGGTGGAAGAGGAGAGGCGGAGCGGAGCCGTGGGAAAGCTGCTTTGAGGGGACGGAATTGAGTTGGGATCGGAGGGAGTGAGTGAGGAGACGGAGACCGATCGACCTGACCGGTGGCGGTGACCCCAATCATTTAAGGCCACGGCAGGTGCAGCAGAGCTCCTGATGTACGTATGTGGTATCTGCGTACGTCTACGTATGTATTCCTGCATTCCATGTACGTCTATTTGTTCCAAGCATGGAAAGTTGTACTCCCTCCGTTCCATAAGCTTAATAAAACGTCTTACATTATGAAACAGAGGTTGTACATGCTAACGGCTAGGGGTAGGGACGATCGGCGCAACCCTTCGCTTTACCCTCCTCTCGCCAGAGGCAGCGGCGGTCAAGTCCACCCTCTTCCGTCCAGGACGTTGGTCCAGTTCCCCTCTTTATCCTGTTGGTGCTCTGGCGGCGGCAGGAGGGATGGGGACCGCTCTCCTCCGTTCTAGCCTAATAGTTATGGTTAGGTTTTGTCTCCTGTGGTGCGTTGTTGGAGTGGTGGGAGAGGCGCTCAGACAAATAAATCTACCTCAACTCTGCTCCCACATCGGCGTTGTCCTTCATGGCGGCGTCTCGGAGTTGGTGACATCGTGTGCTTGCAGATCTTTCAGGTCGGTGGTGTCGGGGGATGGTCCACGACTCGACAATATCTAGCAGCTGGTTGGACAAATCCAGCTGGCCCTCGTGCTAGCTGGCCAAATCCGGCTGGCCAACCTGTCCGGCTGGCTGCCCTGAAGCCCTGTCCGGCTGGTCATCCGCCTGGCCGTCTGGCTGCCGTGAAGACCTGGTCGGCTGGCCATCTGCCTTGCCGGCTGGCTGCCCTGAAGCCCTATCCGGCTGGCCGCCTGCCTGCCTGCCACGAAAGACCCGACAACGACGACGCCCGGTACAATTCCTGCACGACGCCGACCACACCGACAAGACATAAAGGAGAAGGCCATATCGAAGACCCCGCCGACCCGGAACCGACGGAGGCGGAGCCGGCAGGACAGGAAGCGCCACCCGGCCTCGCACGTCCCCGACAGTGGCGCCTCCATACCATGCGGCGTCCACTGTGCATGATGGAATAACACTGTGGGAAGGAAGAGGACTGTGGCCGGACCCGCCGGGTCCGGGTCGGGCAGCCGACCCCCGCCAGTCAGTGTGTAATGAGCCGGCTCCACACATGTACATCAACCCCCCAGGCCTATATAAGGGGACGTGCGGCCACCAGAAGAGAAGACCATGGAGGGGGGAGAGCTCGACCCACGAAGAGGCCATGAAGGAAACCCTGAACGCTCTCATGCCCCGGAGGGGCTCCCGGGTAGCCGGCTGCTCCTCTCACTCAGCCGGCCGGCCTACTCCAGCCGGCTGCTCATATACAGCTCAAGGAGCGACTTTATAACACCATATTCTCCACCATATACACTAGATCATGTAGGAGTAGGGGTTTTACCTCCTCACGAGGGCCCCGAACCTGGGTACATCGTATGTCAGTTTGCATGCTTGTGCCCAATCCCACCGGAACGCCGTCGCTCGCGCCATAGTCCCCACACCTTAAGCCACCCCGTTGGCATATGCCGTGAAAGGAACCACGACAGGTGGCTTTAGGGTCATGGATAGTGTCGGCGAGGCGGCGGCAGCGACTCCATCAGATGACTGTTTCTTCCTGCTATGTCCCTGTTTGTTGCGGCGTTGTCTCCTACGTCATAGTGGAGCGGAGAGGATTTGTTCAGGAATACGTGCAGACGGTTGTCTGGCTGTTGACAGATGGAAGATGGTGCACGTTGTGCTGGGTTCGTGGTTGGAGGTTGACGGTTCTGGTTCCCTACTCTGATATCGTCGTGCAGAGGTGCCAATTCTGAAGTTCGATGGCGTGTCCGGAGTCGTGCTGCCCCGGTCTGATTCTTTCAACAGAAATGGTCTGAAAAGTTGTTGATCAGCGATGGAGTCGCGTCGAGCTCGGGCGAAGAGGTGATCTATCTCGCTTCTTTTAGTGGCTGCTACGATGGTGCCGAAGGACAGGGATAGGCGTTAGTTTGTCACACATGTTTATCCTATCTTTTTAGTTCTGTAAGTTCGGTTTGTATTTGCCGTGTAACTTGATCTTTATTTATATTTGAGACACGTATTACCATGAAAAAACGGTTAGGGGTAGGTTCTTCTGGATCGCGAGAAATTCAGTTTGGCACATACAAGTGGCCTGTCTAAAAAGATAAAAAAAAATGCTCGTGAAAAACCTTTTCTAGCACCAACATTTGTTTTTTTTTTTACATACGACATAAAAAAATCTCGTTTTTCTATGAAATGACTACATGAGCACAAAGAATCTCGTTTTTTCCCCCTATTGTTTGAGTTTCAATAGCTTAAAACACATTTTAAAAACCAGAAGCATATGCCCCAATGGAATAGTCCAATTTGGAGATGGATAAAGAGGCAGTGACGGCAACGCTGGAGGATTTTTCGACACGCCTCCATTGGGGCGAGGAGGCTGAGCGTGAGGCTGAGGAGGTCGAGGAGATATTCCAAGAGCATCAAGTTATGGAGGAGTCCATGGGGACGAAGCACACAGAAGACAAAGCGTGTGTAATGAAGAGCAATTCACTGCCAACAATGTTGAGTCCTTAACCAATTGTAAGGGAAGGCGGAAATGATCTAGATCTCCTGGTCTTACATCCGAGGAGGAGTAGTAGTATCGTTTAGAAGGAAAAGAAGTGTGTGGTCATTAAACGTGTTTTTTAGTTTCCCCACATGATTTTACTATAATAATTGTCTACCGTGATTAGTTATCACGCAAGGTTTCACATATTAACAATGTGCATCTGAATTTTACTCTGCTGGAGGGGGAATCCATCTTCGGTGTCTTATTCATCGCAAGGGTTGTCACCATGATGATGCATGACAATTTCACCTTTGGACTATGAGTCCATAGTAGTAGCTAGATGGTCATATCCTCCATTGTTGTTCAATACAAAGGTCTAATGAGCCACTCTACATGATATAGATCCATTTAATGTAATCTGGTGTTGCGTTTGTTCAGATATGATGAATTGTCCCTTTATGAGATTAGGTTTAGTCATGAACTTATTTGATTTCTTTCGTACTAATTATTGCATAATGTACAGCATGCATTCTCTACGATATTTTCTCAACTCTGGCTAAGTTAGATGGGTAGATCTTCAGAGGGACTGGTGTATGATAGTGTGTTCAACCTTGTAGTGATTTGTATCCCGGTGACAGCAAGGGACGAGGCTTGTGATGACGTGGATCACACATTCGATGGGGAACCCCAAGAGGAAGGTATGATGCAGCAAAGCAGCAGTTTCCCTTGATTACAAAACCAATGTTATCGAACCAGTAAGACTTGGAGAAGGCCTTGCTAGGTGTCAACAGTGCCAGAAAAAGAGCTGTTGGTGGGAGACTTAGTAGTTCGAGAAGTCTTCTTGGTGTGTTGACGTGGACCTGCACACAATCACAAACAAACTACTTTGCCCCAACGAAACAGAGAGGTTGTCAAACTCTCCGGCTTGCCAAACACAAAGAATAAAATGTGCAGATGTAAAATATGAAGAGAGTGAAATATGATCAGCGAGCAAATGATGATGAAAAGCTATTAAAACGGTTGTAAACAATGTAGGAAAATAGGACCGGGGTCCACAGTTCACTAGTGGTGTCTCTCCAGAAGATATACATGATGGGTAAACAAATTACAGCATGGCAATTGACAGAATTGTGGGCGCACAACAATGCTATCATAAAACAATATAATTCACCGTTTCATCTAATATGGGCAGTACATCGTAATACATAGACCGTCATCCGACCGCATCTATGACTACTAATCCACCCCGGGATCGCTATTCAGCATGTCACCCAGAAGTATTAAGTTGCAAGCAATAGATCATAGCAACAAGCAAAGTGCATAATGTAAGCAATGTAAATAACATAAGGAAATCACACCGTTGTTTTCTCCCTAGTGGCAACAACA